>JANHGN010004317.1:16825-32286 GCA_024605025.1 Megaceryle maxima | reverse complement strand
TAATAGAAACACAAAAGGTTCAAGGAGGAGGAGAGGAAACGTAATTAAACGTTAGGGATGCCAAAAGAGAAGCCTAAACTACTGTGGAGATCTGCTGGAAGCACAAGAACTTTGTGAGTGGCAGCAGGCAGCAAACTGGACCCACACTTGCAGTGTCCTGCAGCAACAAAGAAATACACTGCTGGGAATTTGGATTGCCTACACATTTTCAAAGTGGGTTTTTTGCCTGCTTTGAGCTTACACTGCAGTGGAGTAAATGATTGTAAAAGGCTCATGGGAAGGAAAAAAAAAATCAAAATTCTATTCTCAAATGGTAGCCAAGGAGAAAGGTCGTAAATTAAGACAGATCAGAACAGTTGACGTAAGCAAAATGAAGGTTGTTTTGCAAATGTACTAATCTTAATAGGGTTAGAGGTAAATATTGATCATGCAAGCAGGCTGTGCAGAAAATCAGGCTTTCATCAAGGAGGTTAAATTAACCTAACCTAATAACAGAATGAAATCAAAAGGGGAAAATCCTTTTGTCAGATTTTTTTTTTTTATGCTGTGAAATAATATCCAAGGGAAATGACAGAATTCACTTGAGACACTAAAAAAAGAAAAAAGAAAAATTAGACTGGTGAATGCATTAGAAAAGGTACTGCAGAAAACTACCCTCCAATGGCTAGGAGTGCTCCAGGTGACCTTTTGTAATAGAACTTCTCCATTACTGTTTTGTTTCTCTCTTTCTGAGCCTCTATGTATGAGACAGTGTGTATTTTGCTTTGGCCCTTAAATGAGATTGCGTGATATACATCAACTGTTGGAGAATAGGGGTTGCTAACAGGGGCTGATCTTCAATGTCCTTTTGTCATTATACGTGGAAGAAAAAGGAACCAAATTAATTGTTTCATTTCATTTTTATTCAGTATACTCTAATATATTTTCATGTTTTGAATTCCAATTTCTCTGAGTTCACTTTGTACCCAGTGTTGGAAAAGCCATTTCTTGTATTTCTTAATATGCTTGAAGGATCTAAGGAAATTACAGAATTTAACAGCTTTACTTCAAAAATCCATATAAGAGCTCCAATGACCACCATAAGCTGCATGGTCATACTGGACAAATTGTCTGACCGTTTAGAGAATTTACTTACATTAACATCTAGAATATAAAGCAGATAAAACCCATCAGAGAGTTTGAAATGTTCCATTCATCAGTAAATCCATTATACTGTATAAAACCACATTGACCTCTTCCCAGTTACGACAAAAGTTTCCATTACCGGAGCTTTAAAGAACCTCTGTTTTTCTCCAAGCCTTTTAATATTTAGATGAACTCCACAGTTTGGAAAGATGTGGAATTAAACTGTGCACTCAGCAATCTGAGTGAGTCTCATACTGAAGTCAGTTCCATCTGTTAGATGCATTTAAAGAGAAAAAAAACCCCAACATTATTCTCCTTTTTTTTTTTTTTCTGAAGTCCTTAACACATACTCATCAAAGGAAGGCAGATGAATTGTCCCTGATAGGAAATGGCAGGTAGGAAGCAGGTGAGGACCCAGCACATCCATTGAACCTTGTCCCTGACTTTTCCAAGTCCCCAGAAAGCATAAGTTTGGTGTTGAGAATAACCCCAAAGGTCCAGTTTGGTCTGGAGCTGATGCAGGCACACAGTCGTGTATCTGTTGACTCATCTTGTATACAAGGACTGAATTTAGCTCGCTGGTCGGTAGGTCCTCATGCCAGCTTTCTGCCAGCTTGAGAGGACACACAGTACCTGCTCTGTTGTAACACCTGCATGCACAATGCCAACCAATCAAAAACCTGTGGACCTGTTTGAACCAGCAAGGTGTCTCTGCTATATGGCTATGGCCTTTTCAATCTGGAAAGAAATGCCATATAACTGGTTTTATCACATCATCAAACCACAGCCTGCACTCTGGAGGGCTTCATCTTTGCCTTCATGCCTAAGGCAGGTAGCTGGGATGGGGAAGTCCTTCGGGCAGGAGCAGCTGACATTCCTGGAGAGGGGGGTTGCTGGCGCAGCCGTGAATGACAGCAGTCTAAGGAGGCGCTAGTCAATGCCAGGGACATGGAAAAATAAGTGCAGGATGAAAGGGAGACATTCCCCTGGGCAAGGAGACCAATATGAGCACTCTGTATGACTTGGCTGCGCGCGATCCCCGTGGCAGGATGCCTTCTCTCCGCTGCCTTTGATCCCACCACTGCAATACTGCCCTCGCTGCCCAAGTCGGGGCCTGGACTCAGGAAGTCTTTGAACCTCAGATTACTGGAAGCCAAAAGAATACCCTCAAGAAGTATCACTGCAGCATCTGTTACTCTTTCCCTGGCACCTACTGTCAGCTTGGCTTAGAGAGCAGATACCCATCTAAAGGGAGTTCCAGTCTCACTCACTCCAGCTGTTTCTCTGCTTTGCAGTCCAGGGCGGTGCTTCAGGAAGGCCCAGTGCACTCTGCCTGTCCCAGCTCCAAGCGAAGCTGCAGCCTCCAGTCCTCCTCCTCCTCCTGCAAGCACCCGCTTTTCAGAAAACCCTTTCATTACAGATTTTTATTGTGCGGTTACAACTCTCCTTAGTGACACCCAAATGACAGACTGGTGCAAGAGGACCTCTCTTTACACTATGGGAGTTATCTTGCTTGTACACTTATTACAAATTGACCACAAGTTGCCCCATGCGAAACAATTCTTTTGCAGAACCTGCCCTTTAACTTGCATCCCTGCAATTTCTTTTAGCACGTGGCTTTTCTGCCTATCATTAAGTCATGCTGGCATTTATCCTGGCACCTTCTGAGATTGTTAATACTGGGAGAAGGCAACGTGAGCAGAAGGTCAGCCATATCCAGAGGGCTTGAAGGGTGGGAAACATTGCTCAGTGATCTCAAAATGGAAGTTCCTAAGCTGTGGAAATCTCTTTTGGTGACCTTCAGCTTATTCGTGCGATTAGGTCCTTGTGAAGCTACCACATGCTTGTGAGTGGTTGTAAGGAATCCTGCATTCAATAAGACAAAGTTGAAGCAGCAGTCACTCCGAGCAGTTTTGATCAGCTCAGCTCCATTCACAGACCCAGATACCAGTGCTCAGAGCACATAAAGTCTGGGAGAGTTGAGTTTAAGAAGAGCCAGAAATTATAATTTGATTGTGGCACTGCCTTTACTTTGAGCTATGAAGGGGGACAGGTTCCCTTGAGGTTACTGAGGTTGCACAGGCTGCATCCTAAGAAATCTCAGTGAAGGCTTCTGAGTTCCCATTCTTCCCCTGGACACGGGCTACTGGCCCCAGAGGGGCTTCCCCCCATGGAAAGTGCCAGGGAGCTGGAGGCTTTTCCTGTGCACTGAGCATCTGGCTGTTTCTCAGGGCTGAAGAGGCAGTCCCAGGCTGATGGCTGCAGCAGGGAGAAGTGTGGCTTTTTCTAAAATAAGATGAGCTTTCCTTCACTGCAGAAGCTATGGAAGAATCTTCCTCTACAGGGAGATCAGCACCAAATCAGTAGGACTGTAGATGGGTGAGGAGGAAACCACAGCACCAATCCAGCCATCACACATAGTACACACAGCGCAGTGGTCGCTGGTCCCCAACAGGCAGCAGGAATCTGTGCTGTGAAGAACAACGGTGCAGAACAGCATCATCTTTTTCTAACAAAAACATTCTAATACATATTTTTGCGCTCCACAAACCAACGAAAGTTTATGGATTTAAGTGTACTAAAAAGCTCACTGAGAGGGACACCTAATCAGTGCTTTTTTTAAGATCTGGACAGACTGGAGAGCTGGGCAAAGGCAAACCTAATGCAGTTCAACAAGGATAAGAGTAGGATACTACACCCGGAGAGGAACACCACCACACACCAGTACAGGTTAGGGGTAGACCAGCTGGAAAGAAGCTCCATGAAGAAGAACTTTGGCATCCTGGTGGACAGTAAGTTCTCCATGGGACAGCAATGGGCCCTTGTGGTGAAGTGGTGAGGATTATTCCTGGTGTCCAGGGTTTCCCCATGCCAGCAGGATTGCAGTGGTTTATGGGCACTGCTTCAACAGCTTGGTGCTATTCCAAGCCTGTCCTGAGAACCACCACTAACCAATAGGTCAAGGACCAGAACTCTGGGTGAGCAATTAGTAGGTCATCAGGGTAAACTGCTTTTGGACACCCTTCACAGCAGGGCACAGCCAGGGCCAGCAAGGCAGGCAGAGCAGTGGTCTCTTCAACAAGTGCCCTGTCCCAGCTCTCCCTGTGCTGACCCTCAGCCCCTGCAGCCAAATGGAGGGTCATGACAATCTCTGGCTTGTGTATGATGCCACATTTTTACAGAATACTTGCTTGAAGCCTGAAGGTGTGGCCCAGTGTACACCACAGTACGCTGGGTGTTTCTTTGTGATGGTTTTAGGTTTGATACATCCTATGGTTGAAAAAGACCATTCAGATCATCAAGTCCAACCATTATCTAACTCTACCAGGGCCGCTACTACACTGTATCTTTGAGCACCACATTTAGACTTTTAAATACACCCAGGGATGGTGACTCAACCACTTCCCTGGGCAGCCTGTGCCAGTCTTTGATAATCCTTTTGGTACAGAAGTTTTCCCTAATGTCCAACCTAAACTTCCCTTGGGACAACTTGAGGCCATTTCCTCTTGTCCTTTTAGTTGTGACTTGTGAGAGGAGACCAACACCCACCCCTCTGCAACCTCCTTTCAGGTAGGTGTAGAGAGCCAGGTCCCCCCTGAGCCTCCTTTTGTTTTCAGACTAAACAACCCCAGCTCCCTCAGCTGCTCCTTATAGATAGAATCCCCTCCAAGTAACAGTGGGACCCCCACACCCAACCATCACAAAGCCACATAGAATTCATCTGACTATCTCATTTCCACAGAATCCTACTGTCACACAGCCTGTTAGCACCTCCCGTGCAATTGCCTGTGGAAACAAAACCGAGCCAAGCAGACCTGCTGCAATTAATACATGAGCTGGCTCCTGGACGAAAAGACACAACACGTGGGTGCCACTGCAGCTTGGGAATGCCACACACCCAAACCCAGCCCTATGTTCATGCCCAGTCCTTGCTGGGTGGTACTGGGGTGGGCAGCACTGGTAAGGAGTGGAGGGCTGGAGGCGTCCCCTGTACCGTGGCACCTCTTCCTTAACCATCCAGTTCCTGGTACCCTTCTGAGAGCATTGCTGGGCACTAAGCCTTATCTCGTGGGATTGCTGTTGCATTCCCTATTCCTCCTGTGTATTAATACGCTCGTTTCAAACAAAATAGGTCCAGATTCAGGCTGTTTCAGGAGAGGGAGGTGAGCATTTTCCCTTTCTCTGGCGAAGGAGAGCAGTTGGCACATCAGGTGCTGCCAGCTGTCCCTCCCCAGGGACACACCCGTCAGGAGTGGTGCGAAAATGAATGTTTTATTAACACCTGGCATTTCCTAGTGTTAATAAAAAGCTTGGGAAAGGAGGTTGTTGGGAGGTGTTTGTTGGTTTGGGTTTGGTTTTTTGGGGGTTTTTTTTGCTTTAATTAGGAGCAAGCGGTTTCCCGCCTGGGCGCCTTTCGCTTGAGGCGAGCCCCAGGAGCAGCAGGACGCTCCCTTGGCCGGGCCCCCCGCCGCGGGGCCGCTGCCAGGAGCCGCCTCCTCTCTCCCCGCCCTCCCGCCGCTCCCTCGGACCCCGTGACGACCGGGTCCCCGCCCCGCCAGGCGGTAGCGGCGGGGAACGTGGTGCTGGGAGCCGAGCGGAGCGGAGGAGCCATGGGCTCGGCGGCTGAGCTGCTGCCGCCGCTCGGGGAATGGGAGAGAGAAGCGGAGACGGCGTTCGCCCGGCACCGGAGGCACCCGGAGGAGCAGGTGGGTGTCAGAGGGTGAGGGGTCTGGGGAGGGCAGGGCCGCTGTTGCGGGGGTGCCCCGGGGATGAGGTGGGACAGCGGGGGCTGCTCCGGGAACGGGGCGGGACGCCGAGGGGAGGCGTCCGGACGTCCCTTTCGTCTTCCCGCCCTGTCCCCGGGGCAGCCCCCGCTGTCAAGCGAGAGAAAACCATAAACGCCTTTTGATTCATCTTCCGTGGCGGTGCCGTTGAGAACCCGGTGGTGTTGAGAGTCCTTCCATTGCGGCGGGGCTTATGCAACCCCAGCCGAGCTGCGCTGCGTGCCCGAGTATCGACCCTCGCCCCCCCACTCGTGGTACCCGCCCGGCCGTCGTTCCGCCCTCCGAGACGCTTATTCCGCGTGGGAAAGGATGGGAGCAGACGTACGAGGGTGGTCCCTGCACGGCATCCACGTGTGAGCATCTGACTGGAAATAATTGGGGTGCTTGTTACCATCTCCCGGAATTCCCCAGTAGTTCTGCTCTCATTCTTAACGGTTGATCACTTAAATATTTGAAGCTTTCAACCTTTTTGATTACTTCTGATGTAATGCCATTGGAGGGGGGAAAAAAATAAAGTAAGATAAGCTCGTTTTTTGGTTTGCCCACTTTATTCAGCGTACACATTTTTCTGGCAGGGTGGATGGAAGTGGCTTTTTGCTTAGGAAATAAAAGGAGCCGCGTACGGTTCCCTATTGTTAATTGTAAAATGGCTTTCCACGCACTCTTTGTTTTGCAGACAGCATTGTCCCAGTGCTCAGACAAAGGCAGTGTTCTTAACGCACCTTTATTGATGTTTCAGTTAAAGAAAGCAAAACAGAACACACCCGTTTTCATCCTCAGTGCTTAAAATGCGATCATCCGCTCTGAATGCTTTGAGCGGTTAAGAGAAATGCACTGGCACTGGTGGTTGCACAGGGGCAGGAGTGCATCCTAGAGGAATTTCCAGGCGGTTTTGTGTTGAATTTGTTCATGGTTTCTGTTGAAAATTCTTGTAGGATGGTCGTGACTGCACGCAACTGCAAGCGAGCCCTTTCCCAGCTACAGAATAGCGTCGTGTTTGGAAGTGACTGGTAGCGCTTGCCTGATGTTACAGGTAGAAGTTGGCCACTTCTGAAAGACACTGCTACTTGAGAATTCTCTGGGTGACCATTTACATCAGCCAGTGCATCTTCCTTGGCTCTTTCTTTAGAAAAATGGGGCAGAGCAGGGCACGCACCTCTAGGTGCACTAAGAGAGGCGCAGCACTTCCCCTCCCGTAGTGTCCCCAAGCCCTCCTGCAGGATATCTCAGGAGGACAGTCAGAAATACTCACTAGTTCCGACTGCTGCCTTCTCTGAAAATAGAGAAGAAGCTGCATCAGATCATCTTGGATGTTGCTGCTCTCAAACTGGTTGAAACCCCTCACCAAGGAGGGTGCTCCCTGCAGGTCACCACTGCTTTGTATCACATGTGTGGTTTCAGGGGGTGGTGTGGGCAGAAGAGCTGGTAAAAAAAATGCTAAACACATTTTAAAATGAAGTTAGTAGAGGTAACCACTTGGGTAGTCACAGGCACACTTGGCCGAGAAACTCTCTTCCCACTTTTCTCAGGTCATGATCCTGGCCCTTTCTGACAAGTTGGGGTGTAACGTTTGGATAGCAGAGCAGGAATTTTAAATAGGCCATAAGGAAGAAAGGGAAAACACTTCCTGTTTACTGGAAATATTTTACTGTCACAATGTGGAGTATTTTATTCTGCATAGTGAAGTGCCAGCACAAATAATAAACTAGATTTTTGAAACTTGTGTCCTTTTTTTTTGGAAATGCCTTTACTTAATACACAGAGAGACCATCAATATTGTATAAAGTAACAGTAAAAATAATCATCATTTGATAAATAGGAGTATTTATGCGTAGGGATGACTAAAGCTAGGTGAGGAGTTTATGGTACATACACATCCTGACAACTTTGACAGCAAAATCCCAGATTCTCTTGTTGAAGAGAAGCACAGACATGCAGCATGATTTGGAGGGGCTCTTGGGTCATCAAGCCTAGTCACAGGCTGTCACTTTGCTTTCCTGAATGTGTCTAGATTTCTCACAAAATAATCACTTCCTGCTGCCCTTTCTGCCCCCACAGAACGGCTGTGGCTGAACCCTGTGGTTCCAGTGGGCAGGAATCCTGTTTCCAGGCTGGGTCTCACCTGGAGTGCCTCATGGAAGCACCGTCGTCGCGGTGTCGCCACTGTGTTTGCTCAGGGTGTTTGCACTTAACACAACTCTTGGTCCTCAGCTTCAGTTTTCCTGTTTCATGGTCGCTCCTGAATTGTAAATGCAGGTGGCACCTCCGTGTTACATGTGGTGTGAAAGAAATGGGTCAAAATCTGCTTTGGTGAAGGTGTAAATTCTTCTTTCTCTCAGCTGGTGTAAAGTAGAGCCTGTGTGGGAGCAAATCCTTCAGCTTTTTTTGAGAGGTTGTTTCAAGAGATGAGCTGGAGCTGGTAACTTGGGTGTGATTTAGCTTTTCTCTGTTTCATCCAGAATAAATGCAGTTTGTGTAAGATCATACCTAGTCACATAATGCTAAAAACACCTTTCTGACGAGCAGGACCTAAATAATAATGTATATACCCTTTAATGTTTTGTTTTTAAAGCAAATACTCTGTAGAAAATAAATATATTTACTTAATGTCCAACCCTCTGGCTTTAATTTTCTGCTGAAGTTGATTATTATGTCAGCAAGGACATGATTAATTAAATTAATTTTTAAAAGAATGAGAGGGTTACACTACTAAATGTTACACATAGCCCTTGGATTCATTATTGCAGGTAGAATTACCTGATGATCTGGCTGATGATATGATTAATATCCTTTGTAGGTTTGCTTGCAAAGGTGACAATAATTACGCTTGCTTTAGTCTTGAGAGCGCTGTAGAAGTTTCTTCCACCTCTTCTGTATTTCACTGCTGGTGGTCACAGGTTGTGTGTGAAGGCACCAAAAGATTCGGCTGCTCCTGAAGCTGTGGGACTGGGTAGCTGCTTCACTTTGTAATTTCACCATTTTTTCCTAACTGTTGGTCGTTATTAGTCAGACACACAAGTTGTCCTGTATTTTCAACATCACTAGTTAAGGACCTCGGATCTCCTTCCCTGACCCACTTTCTAAAATAGGTTAGCCTCTGTCACAGTGCTACCATCTAAATCTCATCAGCACCTATAAATCAAACCACAGAAAAAGAATAGAAAGGTGGAACACACGCAACTGTGTGATAATAAAAGGTGAGGCAGAAGCTCTGTGTTACAGCAGGGCACGAGGTGGTGTTAGCAGGAGACAGTCTGTAGGGAGTTGGGAGCCAGAGCTGTGTCACAGCAGACACAGATCCTGAAGGCTGTGGTAGCACCGTGACTCTTCTGTGCTGAAAATTGCGTCTGGGCAGTAGAGACTTTTAGTCTCTTGTGATGTCAGTTGAAGGCAAGGCCAAAATTGCCAGCTGATTCAGTGAGGCCAGGATCACCTCGCACTGGGATAGGACAGGCAGAATCCAAAGTGCTCTCTGGCAGCTAAGCTAAAACCAGCCCTTCTCCTAGGAGATGTTTAGTGCCGAGTTAATAAGCAACACACGTATTTGCAAGTAGATAAATTAGCTGAGACACCACCTTTTCATCAACCTGGGTTTGTAACTCTTTGGGATGTTTTATTGTTATTTGGAGCAGTGTTTTATCTCTGCAAGTGAAGTAGTTTGTCTTCTGATAGACGGGCTCGGATTTAGAGGAGCTATTACTAAAGGGTTTTGGTGTTTCCCATTGAGAATTGCATTGAAGAGGTGTGGGTGTCTTCAGAAAGGTCAGGACTTGAACTTAAGAAGTTACCAGTATTGCTAGCATTTCTCCAGCATGGAAAGAATGAGCAGAAACAAAACTAGTGGATAATATCAACAACCTTGTGGTATCCCTCGTGTAAATAGAATCATAGAATCATCAGGGTTGGAAGGGACCTTAAAGATCATCTGGTTCCAACCCCCCTGCCATGGGCAGGGACACCTCCCACTAGAGCAGGTTGCTCACAGCCCCATCCAGCCTGGTCTTAAAAACCTCCAAGGATGGGGCTTCCACCACCTCTCTGGGCAGCCTGTTCCAGTGTCTCCCCACCCTCATGGGGAAGAAATTCTTCCTAATGTCTGACCTGAATCGACCTCTCTCGAGTTTTAATCCATTGCCTCCAGTCCTATCACTGTTGTTCGTTGGACTGTAGGATGGATGTGTGCTCTGTTGCCTGGAATGGTATCATTTCAGTCATAAGTCAGTAAAGACCAAGAATGTTTTAAGCTTGTAAACGTTTATGTGTGGAAACTGTGGTGCCTAAGGCTGGAAACCTATTTCTAATTTATTCCGTGCTGAGATAATCTGAAAATTGTAGGTTTCTCCTGCTTGCAATTGTTGGGATTTATTTCTGAACCAAAAATAGTAATACCTGACAAGGAGGGCTTAATCCCAGATTTGTTCCAGCTGTAAAATAATTTAACTCTGCTGCAGAGGTTCATAGCTGCAAAATAATACATGATAATAACTTTCTAAAAAGCATTAGTGGATTTTCTGAGGCTTGACAGCATTCAAGTAAAACAAAAAAACCCCAAAACCTTCAGACATGCCAGTAGCATCTGCAATGGCTAGGATAGCATGCTCTGCCTGAAGAATGTGAAGATCTCGTTTTCTTCAAGAATTCTGGAGGGCAGAAGCAACTAGAAATCTCCTCTCCTTAAGAGGCAAACTTAAACAGCTGCTGCTTTTCAGCAAGGCAGTGCATCGATAGCATGCTGACGTACGAGGATCGCAAGCCTTCGGCTGGGTCAAGTTTTAGTGGGGGAACCTTGATAGACAGAATCCTGTGGAAATGAAGTGTTGCAAGTGTAAGGGAAGGATGGATTAGAAATTACTATCGATCTAGTCTCCTGCAGCTTGGATGGGATCAAGTTCCAGGGATGGTAGTGGGGGCATAAGGAAGAGTGTAAACAGCAGCCTAAAATGGGGCAGAGGCAGCAGGTCTTCATGTGGGGGCAGGCAGCTTTCCCTTCCCTCGGACCCTCTGGCGCTGGCTTCTTCTCTGTGACACTTTCTCATCTGGTGCTGAATTACTGGGGAAATTTACTCCTGAAATTATGTGATTCAAACACAACTTTATCAAGGGAAGCCTCTATTGCTTCTCAGCTCTGCACACACAGAAGTTCACTATCTGGAAAAGCCTTTTCATCTCTAACACAAAACCACTCCTGGTATTTTGAAGTTTATTCCAGGAACTGTTGATCCTAAACTTGAGTTGCTGTAAACGCTGACTAAAAGAAATCCGGTGCAGTTGCTTTTCTTATGTTGTTGCTTGTTTCTATAGAAACATCTTGTTTCTATTTTATAAATGGTGTCTGGGTTCCCACTGTGAAATGAATGTTAACTCAATCTTTGTTTTGCCATTTTTTTATTTGAACTCCCTCTGAGTATGTGACTTTTACTGGTAGCCGTTGTAAAGTACGTTTGGTATTAAGAATTTTTTAGTTCTCTCATATTTGCTTTTTTTTTTTTTTGCCCCAGAGTGGAGCAAGTTGAACTTAAGTTTTTCTCTGTCTTGTTTTTCATCTGGAAGTGAGATGCATTTATTTATTTATTTTCCCCTCATTTCCTAATCTATTCATCTTTTCATATTTAAATATCAGATTAAAATTAGCCTAGAGAAATGAACTTAGGTGTATTTTTCCTGCAGACAGTTGAAATTAATTTTGCTGTCTGAATAGTCTGTTGGCAGAATAGCAAGGTCTTTAAATTGCTTACACTTACAAGGTCAGATAACAATGGGTAGTTTCATGCTAGCAAAGGATGCGAGGGGATATTCTCCTGCTGTAGTAGAAAATCAGAAACACTGAGGAGAAAAAAAACCAACCAAACAAACAACCTTCCTTGGGCAAATTTCACTTTCTTTTAATTGAATGGAAGAGCTCTTTTTAAGCAGGAGAAAGCAGGGTGACGTCCCGGACGCACGCCAGGAGTCACGAGTAATGAAAGTGTCTCCTTTGCATCCGTGGAGGAGTAGGGGGCAGAAGGCAGAAGACCCGGGGTTGGTGCTGCTGCCCTGCACTGGGGTAAGGCAGGGGGTTGGAGAAAGAGGAGACCACAGCCTGGGAACTTGTGAATCTCCAAAGCCTGTCCCTGGCAATACACTGGGGTGGTCAGATGGCTGAGTACCAGCGAGGTTGGGTAATTCCTTCCTCTGGGACTTCCACTGCTGGCTACCGAACTGTCTGGTATCTGTAGCTGTGTGTGGGCTGGTACATGTCCCCATCTGCACTCAACAGAAGTTGGCCTTTTATGTTGGTGGGGGAGGGAACTTGTGGTTTCTTCCACCCTGGCCTCTGTCATCTGCTTATTTACAAATTTCTGTAAGATTGAGCTTGAAGTAGTTTCAGTTTTAGTTTGCACCCCCTAAAAAGGGATGAATTTGTAAGGGTCTCTCTTCTGAACATTCATGTTCCAGCTTTCAAAAATGTAGGAATATTTCTCATAAAGCATGTTCCTGAAGTCACATCTCAGTGGCTTTTTTGACATTCAGGTGTCTACAGGCTTCAGCTGTCAGACACACCACCTGTTCCCTGGAGTAAAAATAACTGTGACTGGAGTAAAATAGGATAGTGAGCAGTTAAACTTTACTTAACTTTTTACTAAAAAAAAACAAGGGAAAATGTGTGGGTGGTGATGTAAATGTGATATCCCTGTGTCTGTTACACTTCCTTGTTTTTATGCCTCATTTAGATGTCAAACACGTTATTGCTGCTAAACTCAAATGAGGTTTCTTTTCTACCTAATGTGGAAATAATTCTCTTAAATAAGCCATCTCCTTTTCTTTCTTTTGTAACTGTGACCCACTGTGCAAGTAACCAACAATTTGGAGATGCTGCTGCTTTTCTGTGTTGAAGATGAACTTTGTGGATATCTGTTTCCTAGTCCCCTCTCTCTTCGCCCAGTAGCATTTTTTCAGCTGTAAAATCACAAGCTTTTGACACGGAAAGCAGCTACTTTCTCAGTCATTTGAACTTGTTCTCACTCACTGCTGAACTTCACATTTGGATAATGACCTTTTGGGCAGTTGATGTAAGAGAAGAGAAGGTGATAGACTTGTCCTCAGCCTGGTGCTGTTGTCAAGTGTGGGGTAGGAAATCTTCTAGTTCTCTGAGCAACAGAAGACTGGGGTTTCTTCAATTCATTAGTAATGAAAAATAGGAAGAGAGCTGTTGCCTGATTTGTTTTGAAAGATCTTGTACCTTCAGAGTAGTTTAATGGATTTTTTTTTTTTTTTCTTTTGACAAAACATTCTGAGGCTTTAGGTATAGCAGGTTCCTTATGTTCACCCACTCCCTCCTCCCACAGAACGAAAGCTGTTGAACTTCATCCAATTATCTCACTCAAGTCAGTTGCTTAGGTTGCTATTTTTTTTCCACATGACAAAAATCCCCAAACAAACCAACCATCTCAAGATCCTTGGGCTAAGTGTGGAAGAGTCTGGACCAGTCTGCTGCTTCAGCAGATAAAGTGCCTGGAAAGCAAGACTGTTCTCCTCACAGCTAGTGCAGCAGTGAGGTTACAGGGCTGACAATCGTTGGGGTCAATGCAGAACCATTCAGTTTGTGGTCCTCCCAGACAGCTCAGCCAGCCCCACCGCTGGATGAACTGGTGGCGTGGCAGCACATCACCCGTCAATCACAGCAGCCTTGCAGCAAAGGGGTATGTCATGAAGCAGTGTTGTCTGTCTTCCAGGAGGCACTGCCAGAGCTGCTTGGGTCGCTCCTTTCAGACCACTACTTTCTTTCCAGTATGAGCCCTGGGAGGCACAAGTTGTTCTGGCCTGAGCACGTAGAAATTCACCCCCACACAGATGTTGCAGTAGTTTGCCACATGATCTGCGTGTGGCCAGCAAATCCACCACATCCAGCAAGCGTGGGGTGCCCTGATCATGGGCACTGGGCTCCATCACTTGCCAAGGAGCATGCTGCAGCAGCAGCCAGACCCCTAAGAGAAGCTGCAGAGCCTTCCAGGCACAGCTTGTTGACAGGGCTGTAAGGACATCTAGTCTTTGTGTAAGGACATCACTGAGGCTGTCCTTCAGTGAGTGAGTTAGCATTGCTGAGAGCAGAAAAAAGAAACGCAAAGTTTGTGCTTCCATGCACTCTTTGATCAGCCACAAGAAAATAACTTCTCAAGCATGTTGGGTAGGTTTTTGTTCCCTTCAAATCCATTAGTGCTCTGCGTCCTCCGAGGGCTTGGCAAAGTTACCTAGTGTGTTCTGCAACTGGTCAGGGGCAGGAACTGTGTGGTCCCAGCAGTTTTGAGGGGAAAAGACCTTGAACTGGCTACGTCCTACTTATGAGGTGCAGACAGGGATCAGCCTTAAATTGCTATAAAAAGTTTAGTGCTAACTTCATCCTTCTCTCCTAGTAAATAGCATACAAACCATTGCACAGATAAGTTTGGAGGGCAGAGCTCTGTTCTGATGGGATCTCGTGTTTCTCTGCACCATCAAAACACCCTTGATGGGAAGGGGGTCACAAGAACAAGTTCCAGCTGTCAGACTGGTGTGGGGCAGCCTCTGCTCATGACTCGCCATGTGCTTTCCGGAGTTTAAGCAGCAGTGACTTTGAGTGAATGGAAGTTTGCCACAAGCAAGAGTAGTTAGTGGTCAGAACACACGTAATTTTGTGTGTTATGTTGATGACAAACATAACTGGCAAAGCCACAGCCGGATGTTCGTTGGGCTCAGTAGGCTGAGTTGACTTTACCTTCTCTGTTGCTTTAAAGCTACTCTAGGAAAACATTCAATTACCTGGGAGATTTTTTTTTTTTTTTTTTTTTCCCAGAAGCATTTCGGGGATGTAGGAGCACTGGCTGTGCTGGAAGTGGACAGAACTTGCTTATAGGATCTCCTCTGCAACCTCCTCAGAGACTTTCATTTTGAAAAAAGAGGGGGTTTTTTATGGCATCCTGCACCTGAGAGGATGTGTTGTGGTTCTCCTTAAAGCTTCCAAGTCCCTAAGCTGTTTTTCCCTAAGAGCTGGATAAATCTGATTGCAAAGTTTCTGTAGGAAAGTTTTTCAGAGTTTGGATCTTCAGGTTCTGTTTTTCTGCCAGTAAACAGTGGGAGACAGCAGACAACAGCTTTGCTAATGAAAATATGCCATTTTGAACAGGGAAGGGAATTTTATAACACTACTAAATAATTCTATTTTTTAATTTTAAATAATTTCAAGACAAAAATAGAAACTAAATATGAAGTGGTGCACTGCATCCAGCTCTGGACTCCTCAGCACAGGAAAGACATGGACCCGTTGGAGCAGATCCAGAGAAGGGATGCAAAAATGATCAGAGAGCTGGAGCACCTCTGCTGGGAGGCCAGGCTGAGAGAGCTGGGCTTGTTCAGCCTGGAGAAGAGAAGGCTGCAGGGAGACCTTCTTGTGGCTTTTCAGTACTTGAAGGGGGCATAGAAGAAAGATGGGGACAGACTTTTATTAGGGCCGGGTGTGATAGGATGAGGGGTAAAACTAAAAAAATAGTAGATTCAGGTAGATTCAGACTAGATACTAGAAATTTTTTACTTTGAGTG
>JANHGN010004317.1:0-16725 GCA_024605025.1 Megaceryle maxima | reverse complement strand
TATTAGAAATTTTTTCTAATGGAAAAAAAAAAAAAAAAAAAAAAAAAAAGCTTTCATAGAGTGTAATTTTTTTTTTATTATTTATTTTATTTTTAAGGAGTATAAAATGAAAAGGAAATTGAGGCAATGCAATTGAAGGCAGTGGTTGTACATTTACGTAAAGGAGTTTGCTAGTGCAACTTGCTTTAAGGGCATTGATGATCCCAGTATGTCTAAAATAAAATCAGATTTAAAGCTAATTTAAATTACAGTAAGTAGTAATTCTTTACAGCAGTTTGATAAGAAACATTAGGTTAGCAAACAAATGCAATCAGTACTTCTAATACACTGTGCTTTAACTTTATTCACACAGGAAAGCCCCATTCTCATTTCTCCATCAGGAATAAATCTCTATGTGTGTATTTGGTCAGCATCTTTCAGCGGGTGGGAGGAAGGAATGGAGAGAAGTTGGAGAGACAGTGCTGCTGTTCCTCTCCATCTATATCCATCCAGCTTTCTGGCTGCACTTCTGCTTCCCAGCCCCCCCTGAATTTCTTCCCTCCTGTCTTTCAAAGAGTGAGGCAAGGCAGAGAGTTTACTGGAGGTGAAGCAGACCTTACGTTCCCTCCTGCATTGTGGCAGATGAAGTCTGGGGGTGTCCCCTCCATAGCACGTGTTGGCTGTGAGGAGAAGAGCTGCTGTAAAGCCTTGAAAGCCCATTTCCCCCAAGCTAGTGCAGGTAAAGAGATTCCCTCTGCTCCCTCTTCAGACACAGAAAATTCTTACAAGTTACGAAGCTGAAGCTGCGTTGCTGATTTTTTAAACTACCAACTTTGAAACAGAAACTTCTTTTGCTTTCAGATGAGGAAGCTCTGTTTTGTTGGGGGAGGGCTGCTCAGAATGGGTACATTACTCTTGCTGTGTTTTCCTCTGTTACAGTAGTGGCTGTCAAGCTTCAGGCTGATTCAGCAAGATTTACTGTTAAAATAGTCCAAGTTTTAGTACAAAAATAGTCCTGTGGAAATGAAGAGTCAGCTGGGAGCTGTGTGCTTGCTGAAGACAGCTGATTTCTAAAAACACTTAGAAAACTACTTTTTTGGGGGGGAAAGAAGGGAAGTATTTGATTCTAAGGATGTGGTTTGAGAGCTACTGGCACATCTGTGGGACTGTGGGCTACTTAGTAGTGCTCTGAAGATTAGTGAGAGAACTTCTAGCTTCAATGTTAAAGCTTATTTAATACTCTTTAGCAATTTGGAGTATTGTAACACTACTGGTGTTTAGCCCTAATGGTTCTATTTCAGCTACACCTCTGAAGAAACACAGTTGCCCAGCATGGGAGATCTTAAGCAGTAGTAAAGAAAAATAATGCCCTGTGTTTTACGGGTGATCATCTGCTTTCAGCTTTACTTGTTTTGGTGGTTTTTTACTGAGTTGCCCAAAGCAAGACATACTCAGCCTGAATTAACAGAAGCAGGCTTTGAAATCTCGAGAATTCTCATGATTGTTCTGAAAGGTTTTGTAAACTCTTGGAGATATTTGGAAAAATAAGTTGACACTTGTTTTGTAATTAAATGCACTCTTGTCAGTCTCCGTGCCTAGAAACTTGCTTTGCATAATCGCTTTAGGAATTCATGAATCTGTCTTGGTTTGAGAAGGAGAGGGTGAGATAAAGGCTTGATTACATAACTAACTATAATAAAAGACCTGGACAGCCTAAGTGAGGTGGGATTTACTCTGTACCCTGCTTGAGAGGACTGTGTGCAACTTCTTGCTGTTAGCTTATCAAAGCAGAATGTGGCTGCTGGGGAAATCCTGTGCCTTACAGCTGCCTCGTACCAGGAGAGATGTTCTCAGTGTGGACATGTACAGCTCTTCATGCCGAGCTGGCCTGGTGAGCTGGAGCTCGTGGACACGTGCCTGCTGGTGGCCCCTGGCCAGCGCTGCGCTCTGCTTGCTCCGTGCAGAGGCTTCCAGGACATCACTGATCACCATTTATAACCCAGAGGGAAAGAAGGGAGTTGTTTGTTCCCCTCCTCCTAGTTGCACTGGCCACTGGCTCAAAGACTTAAGCTTCTTTGCTAGAAAATGTAGTGATTTCTCCTGCACATCACCCATCTCTGTCAGAAGCGGTCCCTGCGCTGCGCTCTGATCCCTCTGCCTCGGGCACACGCTCCTTGTGCTCTCTGCCTGCAGGAAGCAGATAAACATATTTCCCCTCCCAGCACATCCTTTCTCTTTTCCCTAAATACTGTGATCAATATACCACTTAAGTCAACAGGATTTGTTTTTGTCTCTCTCTGCTTTCTGGGAGTAGAGGGATGAGAGTTCCTGTAATAATACTGTGTTCCTGGGGTGTCTCTGCCTTTCACAGAATCATAGGATAGTTTAAGTTGGAAAAGACCCTTATGATCATCAAATCCAACTGTTAACCCAGCACTGCCAAGTCCACCACTAAGCCATGTCCTTCAGCACCACATCTACTCATCTGACTGTTTAAGCTTCCTGCACGCCTTCCTTTCTGGGAGTCGGTACAGAAGTTTAAACCGAAATCCTTATGAATAAGCAAATAAAAAATTACCCGAGCACAGGCAGCTGAGGGACTGTAGGGCTTTTCTTGGGGTTTTTTTCAGTAGCAGCTGTGGTGCTTTACCCGACTGCCATTTAGTCAGAAGGTTTCGCATTGTGACCTAAAGCCTGGGTGAGGAGGGGGGAAAAAAAAGCTTCCTTTGATCTTTGCTGGATGTTCTTCTGTGGGAATGGGTATTTCTCACTTGTTCTTTAATGGAGAGCCTGGCACTGCTGTGGGAGGGAATTTGTGTTTCTCCACTCAAGACCATGCCATGTGACCAGGGACACAGCATAGCTTTCATCCTTGAAGGCAGAACTAAAGGTACATGTTTGCTTTGAGTCCAGGCGTAGACTAAATGCACATAAAGTTTGCAGGCAATTTGTTGGACCTATTGATCAGTTGACTGAAATATTGACGAGTACCCATTGCACGTGTTTTCACTGCTGCCTAATGGAAAGATTAGAAAACTTATGTCCATCATCTTGAAAGTGTGTTCTCCCTGTCACACCCACACATGGAGCAGTAAGGTTTGTGCAAAAGATCTCTCTACACTGGGGAGGGAGAGGTGGGAATTCAAGCTCTAATATAGTTAAAATTTATGTGTTGAAACAGTTGTGTTTCCTGCAGTGCTATTTAAACATGACATCATCATCTAAAGATGTGCTTCTGCCTTCCTGTGCATTTTGCCTTTTTTTTTTTTTTTTTTTTTTATGGGAAAAGTGCAGAACTTTCCCCCCCTCCCTTTTTTGTGGTCCTTGGGTCTGTCTTCCTTTACCTGACTTTAACAGCTTTCCACACCAACATCAGGATGGATGTGCCTTCTACCTGGTTGACCCCAGTGGAGATAGTGGCCCCTCGGTTCCCTGTGCTTTGGTGTGAAATAATTCACAGTTTGTGCTTAATAGTTTTGTATAGTTCCTGTGGTTCTGAAGATATTCTGGGGAAAAAAAAATACAGCAAATCTACTTCTGTCAGGTCCCCTCCCTGAAATTGCAGGCATCTAATTCCATTTTGGTTGCCCTGACTGACAGGTAAGATGTATGACCTACAGGAGAGCTTTACCCCTCTAGAGTGGCATCTGGAGGGGAGACAGCTGTCATATGTTTGTAGCATCACTCCAGGTGTCCCCAAGTTTGGACAAGTCAGTGTCATCCTTATTGTTGTACTGAAGCCACAAGCTATGTAACATAGTTTCTGCACTGAAGTGTAGTAACTTTATTGCACGTTTATCTTATTTTTACACATTCAAATAGCAACAGCTGAGACTTGTTCAGCATCACGGTCATAAAAACCAATTGTACATTTCCTAATTTTATCTTCTGTCCACAGGTCCAGCAAGAACAAAGAAACCACGCTGCAGAACCTGTCATAGATGACTATAAAAAGATGGGGACTCTCTTTGGCGAACTGAACAAAAACCTTATCAGAATAGGCTTCACGAGGATGTACTTTGGAGAACAGATAGTGGAACCTGTCATCATTATATTCTTCTGGGTTATGCTCTGGTTCCTTGGCCTACAAGCTCTTGGACTGGTTGCTGTTCTGTGCCTTGTCATTATTTATGTACAACAGTAAGATTTTATAGATGCTGTTTGGATGATGTATTTCAACACTGTCGCTCTGTCTGGATTTCTGTGTTTCAGTAAATGGGTGGCATATCAAAAGCTGCAATGCTTTGGACTGCATTTCACTGACCTTACAGCGTTTGGGGTGAGTGGGACTGAAATTATGCATTTTTAAACAAAGACAAGAGTGCCCTTGCACATCGTTGGGCAGAAAAGGAGATGTTTGTGGTGTAACTGTGTCCAGTGTGCTGTTCTCTGCACTGTTGGGGCCTTAGTTCGGGGATCGGCTTTTTCTTCCCCCCACCTCCCCAAATGTTCTTGCTTTGTACCGTGAAATTTTCCTGTCTGGTTTGAAGAGGACACTTGATCTGAGTGTCCTGTTTCACTGTTGGAGGGGGTTCATGTGCTGTTTGTTCCTCGAATCAGCATAATTTCCTAGTTTTTTGCTAAATCTGCACGAGGCAGGTTTCCTTACAATGACAAGCATTCATAAGGTCAATACAACTTCCCAACACAAAAGCATCTTTGGTTAGTAAAGTTTATAGCAAGCTTTCCCCCAGGAAACAGCCTGTGGCAGCAGAATGCTTTTATACTCATATTAGTTTACTTCACACAAGGTTTCAGCTGTTGTTGAGGAGGAATCACAGTCCTGTATCAGCCACATGGTCAGACGTAGCTCTGCATTAGTTTTGGCAACGTACTTGGCTCCTCCTGCTATTTTTCTTTCTTTTGTTATACTTACTCTTTGCCTCAGCCTTTCTTCTGAAGAGAAATATTTGGAAAATGCCTGGACTTTGTAGGTAGTTAGAGCTGCAGTGTTGGAGAGCTGCCATTCCAGATGGCAGCGTTGGGATATCGGCTGCTTCCTCCAGCTTGGGTCGTGTGTGAAGCACTGGAACAACCAGATGAGTCTCAGACCAGCTCTCTTAACACTTCCCTCATCTACTGCAGCACGGACCTAGCAGAGCTAGAAGCTGTGTGTACATCAGCAAATCAGCCCTGTTTCCTCATGCCAGGCAAGAATGTAGTTGAAATCAGGTTGTCCTTTTATTTAGTCTTAACTGCTGGTTTTCCAAGTTGAATGTGCTCATTGAGAGAAAAACAGTAAAATGAGACAGAATCTTTATACTAAATAGGCTTCCAATTTAATATTTCCTCTCCCTTACTTTTAGTAAGAACCTTAATTGCAAATTTGACCATTTGTGGTTGAGTGAAATTACACATCTACCTAAGGAAATGTGAACTTAAGGAACATGTGAGATTTACAGAAAACTATTTAACCTGTTGCAGTCACTGTTTTACTGAATGTTTTTATATTGGCAGAGATCAACAACAGGTTGGTTGAAATTGCTGGTTTTATCCAGAGACTTCTGAAGGTAAGGGGAGTTTCTCTCTGGTCCCAGTACTGCAACTGGATTCTCAAGGCCAGTTCTGTGCCTTCATGGATCATACTGGTTGCTGGGCTCTATTTCTAGGACCTTTGGCCCCAGTCCCTACAGACTTTCTTATTAGTGAAATAATTGTTAGGGCAGTGGACATGAAGGGCCAAGTCCTCTAAAGTCTTTATGTGCCTAAATGCCATCTGTAGACATGTCTGCTTGTCTCATGAACGTGTAGATCCCTTCTGGGGAGCCACTTCTTGTCTCCAGGTTCTTCAGATGACCTTGACTGTGGATGCAAGAGGCTCTGCTGAAGTGGCAGGACTGCAGGGGAGCAGGACTGAGCCCAGCTGTGTGTTCAGACAGCAACCCTGCGGTGACTGGCACCTCTTTAAATGGTTATGCTGGTGGCAGGGAACCGTTTGACACCAGAAGGTGTTCCTGGATACAGGGGTTTGTTGTTCTCAGCTGGAAGTCCCAAAGCAAACAGCAAGGACCGGCTGAACTCAGAGGCAGGAGCTCTGTACTCACAAGTGCCTGGGGTAAACTTTGGGTTTGTTTCAAGTCCCTTAGAAAGCAGCACATGTTTATACCTTTGCATATTTGTATAGATACAGTGGTGGGTTTATGTGTACTCTTCTCCTGGAAAAGGGCTGTACCACAAAAGCATCTTCTCAGTACAAAAAAAAAAATACATATATATATATATATCTCCTTCCTTTTGCCCCCCAATCAAGTTACTGTTCAGAGGATCTCATCCAATTCCTCTCATCCTGTAGGAATGAAGTGTCTCTGTGATGTCCCTGTCACAGCAGTACTCGTGTGCTGTGAGATGGCACCTGAGGGACGGGGAGCAACGAACCAAGGGTGTGATTGACAGGTTCAGTGAGGACACTGATTATGTGCATGTAACCTTTTAGTATGTGCATAACTATGGCTGTTTCACTCATGAAGTCATTTCAGTTGTTCTTCTGATGTTCACCATTGTAGATGTGGACTCTAGGGAAGGGTAGCTTTTGGATTGGGGCTGTGTGCGGTGAATGTTCTGTATGGTTCCTCTCAAGGGTAATTTACCCTATCTTGTCCTTCATAGAAGTTTTTAATTTTTAAAAGCCTGAAAAAATAGCCCTTCTAATAGACTTAGATGACTGAAAATGAGAAAAAGACATGTCATGTATTGCATGGAAAAATAGCTCTCACCTCTTTGCTTTCGTACATTCCATTGTATATAAAAATTTGTTCTAAATCATCTGTCCTGATTTTGTGTTGTTGCTGTACTACGTCCCTGTCCTTAGCAGGAAAGGGAGAGGAGTTAAGGCAAAAGAGGACTGGGATAGAATCAGCCATAAAGGATGGAATATGGAATGGGACGGAATGTTGCGTATGTGTCAAAAGAAATCTGATAATAAACATGGGCCAAAAGTGAGGGAGACTGGCTGAACAGTCCTTGCATTGTGTCCTTTCTTCCATCCAGAGAAAGCACCAAGGATATTCCTGGCTAAAAAGCAGAAGTTTGATTTAATAATAATAAAAAAAGAACAATTACTGTTGTTTATGTAGTAAAACTTGATAATGTTATTTATAAAGGTATATATGATTATTCTTGATAGCACCTTTATGCATCTGTGTGAAGGAATTGCATCCCTTAAATCTGTGTTCAACAACAACTGATGTCATTTCTGTCAGTCAGTGTAACATACTGAAAGCTTTTTACATAACCTCTGTTTTATTTTTTTAAAGGATGGATTCTTTGGTGCTGTTTCACACCCACCAAATGCATAAACATTTGAACTGCTGTGTACAGAGAAAAAACTCTACATGTAGGAGCATCTTAGAGAACCCTCTTTGCACTGAAAAATCATCACATGGAAACTGTCCATATAAAAAGGAAAAAAAAAATCATTTCTTACAAACTGTGTGTTAAAAGAATCCTCTGGAAAGCACTTTGTTATTCTTTCTAATAAAAAGCATTGCCAGCAGTGAGGACTGAGAGTTCTTTCCAGTGCTTTGTTCAAGGTTACCCAGCTTCTTTCAAAATTCTGGGGTAGGCCCAGATGGAATGGGGCAGTGTTCAGATACCCACTGAAATCAGGTAACTTGCAGCTACTGGAGGAGTAGCTGCAGTACAGGAGGTGAATAAACTCCATTGGCTTTGGGGGTGGAGCATGCAGCAGATTACACTGAATGAAAAGGGGTAGAGCTAGATGATAACAAATAATGGCAACATTCTGGTGTAAAGTAGTTCTCATGACACAGCATAGCTGTTTTGCATCCTGAGCAGCCTCTGAAGAAACCAGAGGTGGTCAGGGGTGTGAAAAATCTTTTAAACTGACAAATTGCTGTGCCACAGAAAGATTTGGGAGTCTTCATTAAAAAAAAAAAAAAAGGCATAGAGCAGCAAATCATTCAGTCTTCTTAAGAGCTACCTAGACACATAATGTATTTTCAGCTGGGTATTTTGTGTTACTGTGTGCCTGTGACACAGGAAACGAGCGAGAGGCTTTAAAACAACATGCATAGTCTGGGTAATCCCTTCTTTTTTACAGTACTTATCATCTGGTGTTTAGATGGTGGCTACCAAACTGCAACTGGCCGTTGCTGAAGGTCCAAGAGAGCATTGCAGACACATAAGGTAAAGAACGTGTTGGTAGATTGGTACCAGGATTTTGAGATTAGATGGGTGAAGCAGCGTGTGGCTAAGGGTTGTTTCAAGCTTAGACAGGCAGGTGGACTGCTGACTACCTTTAACTCCTGCCAACACCTCAGTTTCTTCAGAGAATGTCTCCAAATGGATATAAAATCATCCGTACTCCTTTGGCACTCACCGAAGAAACTGAGCTTTCCTCAGCTTTGTTTTACACAGAGGAACCAAAAGGGGGTAAGAAGGGGAAAAGGGAATTGGACTTAAAAAATGTGGTTTTAACTCGTGTGCAAGCTTGTGGACTTTTCAGGTTTTAGTCTTGGACTATCCAGAACATTCTCGTGTCTTGTGTACAGTTGGCAGCAGTCTGATCAGCCCCAGCCTGTATGTATTTGCCAGTTACTAGGGTAGTGAGGCAGGTGAGGTAATACATGCTTTCTACCAAAGAATTTATTGAAAACAACTCCCCACCCCTGAGTGGCAGGAGGGGTGTGACAGGCTAAAGCCTGATGACAGGAGCTGCTCTTGCTGCAACCTCAGGTGAACCAGCTGCTTCCCAAGGTAGAGCAGGCTCAGAGTGCCAGGGAAAACATCTTGCCCAGCCCCAGGCATCACTGACACAGCAGGAGTCCAAGTGGCATTGAAGGAGAAGCCCTGTTCTACCACAGCCCTAGGGATCTGATTGCATGGGGAGTGAGACAGAGCTGTTCCAGAGTACAGTGTCAAGGTTTGGTGTTCATTAAATGTAAGTTAATTAAGCCCGGTTGTTTCTCGACTTGCCCTGGTGCATGACATCATGTCCAAAATGAACGTGGCTTCCAGCAAATGTTTCTGCTCTGGAACCTGTTTGTGTCTGCCTAGGCATATTTTAGACATACCATTTACAGTTAATTGCATTTTACAGCGTTACAAGGGAAAAGGGCTCATCTTCCAGTCCTCATTTGGATGAGGGTTTAATTAATAAATGTGAGAAAGGAGCTGAATTAGTCACTGGCAGCCTGTTTCCTTGTAGAGGAAGAAGCTGGTAACTGGTGTGTGGATGATGAAGGTACAAGAGACACAGGTTTGTGTGCTGGATGGCAGAAAGTGACACTTTTTCTGGCCTAATTCACAAATAAATTACTGTTTTCTGATGTAGCCATCTTCCCTTGGGCGAGCTGGAACACAGTTCCCAGGTACAAGAAGTCTGAATTATGAGGTAAGGAAAATCCTTTGGCAGTCAAAATTCTCTTCTGAAAATTATCAGACATTGAGAAGTCTCTTCTTGACTGGAATAAGATTTGACTTCTTGTACTTCACCTTGTTAACTCAGCTTGACCTGGTTAGCCTTTTAAATGGTTCTTTCGTTGGTGTTCTTTCTAAAAGCTGTTTATATTGGCCCAAAACTCTTGAAAGCCACTCCTCTGTCTGTAGCCATCACCACTGTGCACACAGCAGGGCAGGGCACGGGGAGAGACCCGCACGTCTTCAGTGCTACCTGGCTGATGTCACAAAGCCTTAAAGCAAGTCTGCAGCGTTTCCTTAGCTGTCACATTCTGTACCCCTGCTCCTTGTTGGGTGCTTAGCAAGAGGTGACATTGGCCAAGTGCCTGACTGCCTCGGGCACATCAGTCCCCTCAGCCTGGAACTTTCTGCTGCTGAACAGCCTGTCCAAAGCACTGCGCTGAGCACCCACCTGACTCTTCCTTGCCTCTTACTAAGGGTGGAAATATCCTCTGGCATACCATGGTCCCGGCCCCATCCTAATAAGGTTAGGAAAAGTGTGATGATGCAATTTCCCTGAGAGAACAACCCTTTCTATGCCTTTAAGCTTACTGCAGTAAGTCTGTCTGTCAATCTTCCTGCTGCAGAAGAAAAAAAAAAAATTAAACCATTTTGAGTCTAGTGCCTGGGTTTGATCCTTAGTAGATAAGACAACCTAAGGCATGCAAGTGTTTGAGTAATATGTTTGAGGTTTTTTTTCATTTTGATTCCTAGTTTCTTCATTCCATCTGTGATTAGAGAGATAAGAAAGTATTTAGCTGAGTTCTGTTAGCTCTGGAGATAACAGCTCTTAGCTAACAAACTCTTATCCCGGGATCTTCAACAGGTACACACTAATTGATGTATTTTTTTTTTTGCTTTCCTTCACAGTCTCCATTTTCTCTTGTTCTAATGCATTAGCCTAGCTGGGTTTTTTTGGTTTTTGGTTTTTGTTTTCTTTCTTTTCTTTCCTTTTTTTCCTCTCCCCCCTGAACGCGTGTTCTGGGGAGAGCCTCTCCCCTGCTACGCACACCCCTCAGTGAAGATGGAACTGTTGGACAATGTAATGTTCTGACCCCGTGAGCTTTGTCACTGTTGAGACCTGCCTGTCTTGTCAGCTGGGCTTTTCCAGCTGGCAGGATTTCTGTGCTAAGGGTTTTAAAGTCTAGGTGAGGCTTGAGATTAATAGAATTTACTTGTGCAATGGTGGCTGTGCTACAGTTTGCCAGGTGTTGCAATGAGCATTTGGCAAGGAACTGTAAAATATAAGCTAAAGACATCAAAAAGAATTCAGGCCTTCATGAGTAATTGTGCTGCCATTAATGCTCTGCTCTTCCTTTGTTACTATAAAAAGAAAATTTAAAAAATCAATGCATTTTTAAGTCCTCCACTTATATTTTGAGACAGGTAGCACAGGTCCTTTGTAATTCTACCCTTCTCCCATCTTTTCTGAAAGCTTTCTTCTTGTTACCATTATTTTTTTCCCCTCCTACTCCCCATGTAATACAGACACTAGAGGAAAAATATGTATCTATTCCCAGCTAGAAGGCACTTGCTTTTAGAGTAGTGGCAGTGCAGGCTGCTTTTCCCTTCTTAAGTGCTTCAGAGATCTCCTGAGGAAATTCAGAAACCATTTAACTCGAAACCACCTCTGCATCTCTGTCAATATGTTATTTCTTTTTACTTCTTTTGATAAGTAACATTTAAAAGCAGGTTGCTGACCAAGCTTATCTGGGGCTATTGCTGGGTCCTCAATAACCCCCACTGCAGGAGACCCCAAAGGGCCAATTTGTCCTGCATGCCCCATCATACTGCTTGCTGACAAAGTCCCCAGGGCCAAAATCCTACTGTAGGGGAAGGAACATATTCCACCTTCTGGCAGAGCTCTTGGTCCTCCTCTAACTGGTCTTGTCCCCTTATTCTCCTTTATCTGTCCAAAAACCCCTTCTGTGCCAGATCACTGTGATGAGTCAAAGGGGGTTTCCAACCTGTAGTAACCTTCTGGGTAACACAAAGCCATGAAGAAGAGTGACAGAGTTAAGATGTCATGAGATCTGATAGGAAACGAAGGTGGGTTTTATTCTGGTGTTTCCTGTAAAACACTGAAGTAGTGGAATCTTCCATTCCCTCCACTCTCAGCACTGTTAACATCTGCTACGTGCTTGGTGGGGTTTTCTTTCATGTCTGTATTCAGTGAACATTTGAGTTCGGTTTTATCTCCCGAGTAACACTGAGATGTGACATTTTTCCATCTTGACATTTTTTCTCTGTGGTTTTATTCCACCTCCTTGTCACTCTTGCTGATGGTGCTGCTGCCAGGGGTAGAGGGCAGTGGTCCCGCCCTTTCTACTCCTGCCCAGAAAAACTGTCCTTGCGTTGCCTCAGTGTCAGTCTAGGATCCAAGGCACATTTCCAGTGAGGCTTATGCCGTGGTGGGTCTGAAGCCAACCCATCAAACCCTGTCTATTCTGCACGCTGGGCTAAAGCTCCTCAGGACTGTTTCATAAGAGCATTGGTTCAAAGGCTGATGTGTTCCATGGCAGAAGTCACCTCATTCTCCAGGACCTTACACAAGGGAGTCACTCTGTGTCACTGCATGTGGCAGTGCCTGGGCAAGGATGATTTTGGCTCTTGATGGGGATGGTAAAGCCTCTGCCTCGATTTCTGACTGATGGTTTAGGAGGAATCCTTTGCCAAGTGCGTAGTTGTAGGGACTAAAATAGAACAGACTCTGAACTTTAAAAACAAACTAAGCATAGGCTTCTGCCTTCCTCCTTTGGGGCCTCTTATAAGAAATACATAGAACGGTTTCTTTCTCAAATAAAAGAAGCAGCATTTGGATGATTCTTTTGTAAAATGAAAACACAAATGAGTTTTTAATTAACACTTCTCATTGCACCTTCTGGGACACAGTGGGGTTTCCATATGTCTCGGTGCCTGAAGAGCTGTGCTGCAGCCCTTTTCCTGGTGGTGGCTGTTTCAGTAGCAGGCACATGATGCCAGCTGAACACGTGGGGTGTCTACTCTGTGTTTCTAAATCAACGCTGCTTCACTGCTGACCTCTGAAAAGCTTTTTATCTCGAGGAAGAGAAATGGAGCTTACTCAAAGGTGTACACAGGCACAAGAGTCTGTGTCATTATTACTGTAAAAACCCACTGAAAAGTGTCCCAGTTAATAGTGCCATCCACTGGGATGATGATCTTTGTTCATCTCTTCCTGCCTCACTGATTTTATGAGCAGCAAAAAGTTGCAAAACCATTGTAGCATCGCAGTTCACTGCTGTGTGATGCCTTGTTGCCCACCCTTATGGACAACGAGCTGTCACAGGCACAGAATTTATCAAGCCTTGAATTTTTCTGTTAGGAGTCTCTTCTTCATACGCTGCTGGTAGTAACATACACGTGAAGGGAAAGCACTGTAGTATTCAGAAGGTTGCCACTACACCACCCCCTTTGAAGCGTCTTCACAAAGGATTTGGAGAAAGATACTGCACATGGTATTTTAATTTAGGTAGGATCTCATTTCTTGAAATATAGGCCCTTCCTCTTATGCATCTGGGAAGGGGCCACCTCCTTCCCTGAGCTGTGCCTGGCATTTCCCTGGGTCCTGTTCTCTCCCAAGCCCAGCTCTAAGTATGGAGTTGGGCACTTGTCTGTCACAGCCACATAGAACTGTTGTTGAAACGTTGCAGATACAACGCAAACGCTCTCGTGAAGATGGGACTAAATTACTGAATAACTTCAAGGTCACAAAGAGGTTTTCAGCAATGAAAGGCAGCACCATCAGAAAGCCAAAAGGTACAACTGATACAGGCATGTTGTTTGTCAGAGCAAAATCAGCTACAGACAACTTAAACCGGGACTGGACTGACTGCTGAGCTCTGGGTGGTTGTGCAGCTGAACAGAGCTTCCGCGGGGCTTGTGTCGGTACGCTCTGTCGCGTGCGGGCTCTCAAAAGGTCTCCAGCTCTTCTCAGCAATGTGCAGCTTGGACCTGTGTGACCCAAACTGTAAATTTGTCCTGGTATTGAGAGAGGTCTTCTATAGTGCTTCTCTGCATCAGTGCAGTCACTATTTTCTCCCAATATTAACTACTTCAGAGCGTTTTCTGAATATTTGTGGTCTCTTTACATATAAAGCATGTTCCTGCTTGATCTCAGAAAATGCATTTCTGTTCTGCTTGTTTGCAGTAAGCACAGAGCAGGAATCAAGCTCTGCAGCAGCATTAACTTGTGCTGGGTGCAGAGTGTCAAAAAAAGGGCATTTAACTTATTTACGTGCCTCTATCTTCAGGAAGCTCAGCTTTTTTTGAGCCTGGTGCAATCATAATGGGGATTTGATACTTTCATATATGAGTCTTCTCCTTAAGGAAACAAAATTCGAATAGCTTTAAGCCTTTTCCTGTATTTGGGTTTTCCAGGAAGTTTTGCAGATTTCTGTCCTTTGTTTACATTTCCTATCTTGCCTTTTGAACAGTGAAATTGTTGAACCCATCGCCCGAAGCCCAGACTCCTTATTAAGAAGTTTGCAGGAAGCTGCTGTGCTTTTCTAAAACTGCTTATTTGAGACTTCCCACGCACACACTCTGTCTATTATTGCCAAAATAGAAAAGTTATTCACAAAAACCAGATAAAATACATTAATTTACTTCTAAGAGAAATTCCTTTAGTTCTATTTTTTTGATAACTGATTTCATAGCCAGAAGAAATGCGGCAGCTCTAGGCTGTGAATCAGGCAAGTATTTCTATAATATGGGAAGAAAAGTGGAATAACTCAAAGTGAACACAGGGAAACTAAGAAAAACTGTCAGGCTGGAAGACGTCTTATAGGAGAACTCTCCACGGTGGGGTCTGTACACCTATCTTGTTTGCATTTCCAGTAGTGATGGTAGCATGAGAATTAGATGTGTAACAAACTTCCAGAGGCCAGAATGCTTCTGACTTAAGGCTTGGACTTAAAAAAGAAAGGGGAGGGGGAAGCAAATTTCACAATATGATGTGCAAGATCATATAGTTCTGAATTCCTAAAGAAGCACTCTAAGAACTCAGCTGTCCAAAGTGGCAAAGGAGGATAGCTGGAGTTTTAGCTGAGCACAGGATAAACAGGAGCCAAGAATAAGATGTGGCTCTAAGAAAACATAATCCTAGGATGTTTTAGACAATATATTTTTACTACGGATATGTAACAAGTCATAGCATTGCAATGAATTTTAGTTGTTGTTTTGTTTGGGGTTTTTTTTTTTAATACTTATATAAAAAAATACCAAACAATCTGGCACAGAGGAGATTTAATGAAAATTAAAATCATATGGAAGCTGGCTTGTTTGTAAAGGTAAAATGACATCATCAGCAAAACATATGGGGAGGGGAAATAAGTGAAAGGGTGATGTTGGCTGAAGGGTAATTAGGTAAAAAACATTAATAACTTTAGTTCAGATATTAGGAAAAATTTCACACCCTCATCTGAGTAAGATTCCAAAGCAGTAGCATCAGTGATGACAAGACCCAGAAACAGCTTGGAGAAGAAAGCTTGATTATTTACAAAGGAAATGCTATGGGACGGCTCCCTGCAAGAGGGGAAGATGGGACTCTGGCTCTGAAGCAAGTTCTTCCAGTTCTCTGGTACAGCTGCAGCTAAAAGCTGAGCTGAGTTTTGCTCGTTCTCCTCCAGCCCTGGGGGAGCAGGTTCAGTAGTCTGCAGAAATTTCCTTTTTGCTCATTTCCCAGGTCTTGGTTGCAGCACATTGCATCGCTGTGTATCACGCAAAGAGATTATCTAACCTCATCTTTGCTCTGACTTTGGATGGTTTAACTGAAAGATTAATTTCTGAGATAACAGTTTATAATTTGCTTAATTCTGTTACCTGTTTCCAAATACCTGATTTCTCCAGCTTGGAGGCAGGAGTGATATTATTTCCTATTGACCAGCCAAGCTGATACGATCTGCTAGCATCATTGAAGTGGAATAAAGAAAGGAGTTAAATGATTAGGAACTTGAAGCATTGCTAAACTCTGCTTGCTTGCTTTTGGTTTGCTCAACAAACTGTATATTGTAGCAATGTGCCCCCAGCATCCTGGGTTGGACATTCAATTACTTCTGACCATAAAAGCTGATAATCCTGTAGCCAATGATGTGAGCAACACTTCCCTTTTCAGTTTAACAGAAATTGCTCAATGGTTACAGCATCTTCCCCCCTCCCTTCCAGGTGCACCTCAGCAGCAGACAGATGCCTGGGCAGAAAAAGCCTTTTGCAAGAGCCACAGCATAAGGGAAGCCTTTTCAGCTCTTGCTAACAATTCAGGTCTAATCCAAGTCGCCAGGAAAACCACAGACACTGTCACCTCAGGGCTTATTTGTGGGGCTTCTGCAGTTGGGACCCAGTTCCTAGACAGTAAATCTGTAATCCACAAAGCAACTGTCACATTATTCAATGTTCCTCATCACGCAGCAAACCAAAAAATACAGGCTTAGGAAGACATGGAGTCTGGATTCATCTTTAAAGGAGGGGTAGCCCAAAGGCTAGAACTTTGGGCAATTCCCCCTTACCTCTGTTGAAGGAGAAAGGTTTGACTTTATCTCTTCCTTCGTAAAGGTGGAAGGAAGAGGGGCATATATAAAACAGGTCAGTTAAGAGCATCTCCAAGCTAAGTGGGTTGACACTCTGAGACCAGCAAGTCTATGGTGCTTCAGCACGCATATATAAAAGTTTTCCAGCTCTGTGGTGCACTCTTCAGAGTGCAGAGTTCTCATTAACATTTAACAGCAATGCAAACCTCCAAGCTTGTGGTCAAAACACATACACATACTCTCCTTAAGAACACATACTTCTTCCTGAACATACTGAAAAAGATGTAATTTAACAAGTTCATTTCCAACTAACTCATGAGGTATGTAATGCTACATCAACATAAGCAGTGATCTCCTGTGTGGCAGAAACCACCACCACAAAGGCTGCTTATGTTTTTATTTACCTTCCATTAGTACCTGCAAACCTCTGTGTGTCTAACCCTGTAAAATCCTGTCATAAGAAGTTGTATCTGTCGCTAAAGGCTTATAGCTAAGGAAATGAAAGAAGGTAGAGGGTTGAAAACAGGGTTTTCCTGGGGGAGATAGAGTGGTTATAGTCAGGAGCTGAGACTTGTCTGAGATCAGAGGGGTCTATGGGAGAGCTGGGAACGCAGCATTACCTTCTGGGGTCTAGGACTTCACGTTAGTGCCCCACTCATGCTGTTGCTGGAGGCAGATCAATATTTGTCACTTGTTATTTACGGATGAAAAGGTGGCACTTGGAGACACGAGGTCTCCTGTATTTAATAGGCTTAAGCCAGAGGATCAGTTCCTTGCCAAGTTC
>JANHGN010004316.1:0-11255 GCA_024605025.1 Megaceryle maxima | reverse complement strand
CATTGCAGGGGAGGTTGGCCGGGGCTCTGAGCACCCTGCTCTGGTTGCAGATGGCCCTGCTCCCTGCAGGGAGGTTGCACTGGATGAGCTTCAGGGGTCCCTTCCCACCCAAAACTTTCTATAATTCTGTGATTTCCAGTCCTTTGATCTTTTTTTTGATCCAAGGCCATGATGAGCACTAGCACCCCACACAAACCATTTCCATCTGAACTCAAAGCTGAGCTGCTCATCGAGGAGAGGGTGAATCCCCAGGGCTTCCTTGGACGGCAAGAAATTTTGTGAGCTGTGTCCCCTCCATCCTACGGGACCATCCCTGTGCCTGTTCACAATCATCAGTCAGGCTATAGGCAGCTTCAGCAGGCCAAGTGCCTGCTCCTGCCATGAGTGGTTGATGATCCCTCTTAATGCCTCAAAAAAGATGGTTTAGGAAGCCTATTGCAGGATATTTTCCCTTGAAAATTCCATTTCCTCCTGGATAGGAGCTGGTGTAGCAGTCAACCTCCATTTGTCTCCTTCCAGACTCCTCCAGGACAATGATCTGCAGACAGTGAAGAGGCGTTCGCTGGAGGGTCTGCTGCTGCTGAAGCACCTGTAGGTACCATCCCTGCCCGCTGTGGTGGGTGACTGTCTTACCCTCCCTTGGCCTCCTGCAGCTCCACCCAGCCCCGTGTGAGCGTGTCTCATTCCTGCTGGGTGTCAGAGCAGAGCAGGGTGTCGTGGTGCTGCAGCAGTGGGAGGATTCTCATCAGGGCACGGCGCAGCTTTAGCTTTCATTTCCCCAAATCCCACCAAGAAGAGGAGACCGCTGCCCTTTCCCACAGATACTGGGTGACCCAGAGTCAACCCCAAACTAACAGTGACCTTCTAGCCACTGGGAGATTGTCTCTGGCTTTGTTTAACTGAGGACCATCTTTTTTGGGGGGAGAACCACCTAGAGCAAGGCAGAACCCCCCACACACCTTGTTTCTGCCAGGCTTTGGGGGAAAAATACTCTGTTGCAGTGAAAGCAGAACCCTGTAGTGCTGGTCACTCTGGGGACAGTCTCTCTGGTGGCATTCCCAGGTGGAGAGAAGCCTGAGCTCCCCCTTCCTCTGCTGAAATCCCAGATGGTCTGAGGTTGGGGCATCTCTGCTTCAGCCCCCAGCTCCAGCAGCGCTAACCCCAAGGCAGGGTTGGTTTCTATGAAAAAATTCAGTGAGGTTTCTCAGGGTCATATCCAGCTGAGTCCCCCTTCTTGGAGGAGAGACAAATGCCCATCTGTGTCCACCCAATGTCACATGAAGCTGAAGTCAGCGCCTCTGTCTCTCTCTGGAAGGTTGCAGAGGAGCATTAGGTTTGATTTTTTTCTCCCAGAAGTTCAGTTTTTTACATATTTGGGGGTTTCTGGGCAGTGCAGGCAAAGGAAGCGTGAAACAAGAATGGCAAAATCTTGCCCTGTCCTCTGCTTCGCCGCAGTCACACTCCCTTTTGGTATCTTAAGGGCTTAGAAATGGAAAGAAATCCCACCATGGAGGCTCAGACCTTTAGTGCCCAGTTAGCTGAGCCTCACAGGAGATATGGGAACAGGCGTTTCTCAACACAAACCTCATGTCAAAGACAAAACTACTACTCGTGAAAAAGCCTATGGTGAGGGAAGGCTCAGCTTGGAAATTGCCTCCCAAGTGTCGTGCCTGGGGTCTTGCTCCTCTGTTAATAGAGTATTATAGTTATTAGATCCCCTCTCTGGCTTTTATTTGCAGATCATCATGAGTACCTTGGCTCTGTCAGTGCAGTGTCATTGAGTGTGACCCTTACACGCTTGCATTTTTTCCCCAGAAAGGGAGCTTTGGTGTTTTCCAGTATGCACGTTGGCTTGGAAGGAGCCAAGTCCACTGTGGTCTTGGCTTTTTTGGAGCTCCTCCTTCAGTGAGCCAGCCCTAGGGCTGTGTCTGAGCCTCGTCTCAGTGCTGGGGAGTGGTGGAAAACAAGGTAGAGCCAATTCTAGGGCTGCCCACCTTCACTGGCTCCCCCTTCCTGTGTGTTTTGAGCAGGTTCTTGTGCCCTACATCATAGAAAAGATGGAGCCAAGAACTCGGAAGCAGAAAGCATGTTCTGTGGGATGTGGGTTGCAGGATAAATGAATCAGGTTGGGAAGAAACAGGCTTCCAGCTGCACTCGCCTCCCACCAGGCTGACAGCTGCACTCTCCAAAGGACTTTTGAGGTGGCACATGCACAGACCTTCTCCCACCACCCAGCTGCCTCCTTGGGGGGCCCAGAACCCACAGTCGCTCCCCAATGCTTGCCCTGAACACCCTTTCCAGGAGCAGGACCCTCTCCAGGAGTGAGACCATCTCCTACAGAAAAAAACCTTGTGCGTTCAGCTCCTCTAATTTTAGATGCCCGATAATCACCTAGGATCAAGCCAATTGTTCAGGTTCTCTTTACTTTCCATGGAGAGGAACAGGCACTTCCCATTCACCCCGACGATCTCAGGAACCTGTCTGAGAAGGAGATCAATCACTCCCCAAAATATTTCAGTTGTGCTGTTTGCTGCAGAACGAGTCCAGGCAGCTGATTTAGGTCCAAGACACGGAACTTTGTGATTTCTAAAGCCAGGCCAGGTGAATCCCAAAGCAGCTGAGCACATCCCCCAGCAGAGCTGTGCAGGAAGGTGGGTGTCAGGTTACCCCTTTGTTCTGCTCTTTCCATTTGCATCTTTAAGAGGGTCCCTTGAACTGAGTTTTTTCACCAAATGCGGTGTAGGAGGTTAAGAGAAAAATGACCATTTTGGTGACACACGTGGTTCACAACCTGGCAGGTTGACCCTCATGATCAAAGGGTCACGTATTTGTGGTCTGTACAAATACATCCTCAGCTGCTGAGCTCAGCCTGAGTAAAGACTCTTTTTGTGTTTTCAGAGAGGAAAATCAAGTGCTAAAATAATTCTGTTGGGTTCAGAGCTAGAAAAAAATACACAAAATCCCTGGGATGAAAGCAACCTCCGGTCAGGAGGGTTATCACAGGTTACACACCCCTGCAAGCTAAAACCAGCTATAAACACCACGGGAAACCGGAGCCGTGTAACGTATGTGTCACCAGTGTCAAAAGCAAATGAAAGTAAACATGACAGTGCAAGTGCAACTAACATTTCGTGTTCTAATTTTAACAGGGATTTATCTCGCAATAAAATCCTGGAGCTTGAGGAACGTGCTTTTGAACCGCTTCCTTTTTTGCAGCTTCTGTGAGTTACCCACATTTCTTACTAGTGTGTTTAGCAAAGTCTGTTTGCGTTTATGACCCGTTTTCTGCTAGGAAATGTTCTTTGTTATTTTTAGAACAATGACTAAATTTCTCCTGCTAAAAGAATAAGGGAGATCAAGGCAGATGCTGGGTGACCCGCAGCAGGACGTGGGGTCTCGGCACGGTTGTCCAGACGCAGCTGTAATAGAAGCCATTACTTGAAGGTTTTGCTGTGTCCTGGAGCAGAAATAGATTAAGCACATGTGCTTCATTTCCTCTCCTTGACAGGCTAAAAAAAAAAATAATGAGAAAATGGCATTTTCCTCCCTATTCTACCTTGGATTTGCCTGTTTCCTACAAATCAATACAGCTTCGCTCCAGCTTCCTGTAGGACAGACCCAGTTCATGTGTGTGGTCTTCTTTTTCTCCAGGAACCTTGGTGGAAATCTCATCACCCAGATCCAGAACGGCACCTTCCAGGCATGGCACGGGATGCAGTTTTTACAGAAGCTGTAAGTGGAACACGGTCTAAGGGCAGGCTGGGGCTGGACCTGGCAGTGACAGCAGGGAGGAGCAGATCTGCTCTCTGTGAAGAGCTGAATCCCACTGTTGATGTCATTCAGGGAGTCTGCAGCCTGAAAGCTGCATTCTCCTGGCCTGCTCATCTTCTCCGAGCCTTCCAGCATCAGGTTCAAACAGCAACAGTGGGAGCTCAGGGAGAAAGAAATGAAAATGAAAAGAAATGAAAATGAAAGAAATGCTGCAGGAAGGGAGAAGGGAGCGTGATGAGGGGTACAGGATGTGACCCAGCTTTCTAGACAGAAATTCCACTTTGCATATTTGCATCTTAAAGGGTCTCAAAACCATCCACAAAAAGGAAACTTTGGTCTTGAGAAAATGTGACTTAATCCATAGCGAGTTCTATCAAGAAGCCTTTCCAGGGATCATCGTTTCCATCCCAATATGTGGGTGTTTTGAACCCACTTAGGGTTCAGATCGATAAAGAAAAGGCCACAGTCTCTCTGCTCTCCTGAAAAGTTCAGTCCTTCTCAAGGGAAACCCCAGATAAGGTGACAGGATAAATCAGGAATGACAGTTCCCCCAGGACTAGGCCACATCTTTGCCTGGCTGGGTGCAACAATGGAGTATAAGTTTATGGACAGTGACAATGTAAGAAAATGTTGAAAGTAAAGCTCCCAAATAGCATCAAAGTCCTGGTGGAGGGAAGCAAAGAGAAGGTGTGAGCTGAGAAGGAAAGCAAGAGAGGTTGTGTTTTCCAGAAGAACCATTTCTGGGTTTTTGCTCTTGTAGTTGGAGATAATCAGGACCTGATGTATTTTGTGGATCAGTCCAGCAGCATCTGTTCCTGCCCCCAGCCTTCATCCCAGGCCCTTCCTCACACCCATAGCACTGAGCCAATGTTGGGGTTTTTTTATCTTCAGGCTGAAATTTCCTATGTTTGTTCTCTACTTGAAAGGAAATTCTTTGGGGAGGTTTGAGTGAAAATTGTTCAGCCAAACCCACATCTGTCATCCATAAAAGTCATCTGGATCCTTACCCACCATAAACCTCTTTACACCACTCACACAGCTGAGAGGAGCCTGGAGAGGGGATTTCAGTGTAATTCTGCATCAGCCCCAACAGGCACAACTCTCTCTGGGCCTCACAAATATTCAAAGGGTAGAAATGTGAAGCCTGGTAAAGAGGGAAAAACTTGATCACAGAAATCCTTTGCCATGATCTAGTGGAAATTCACTTTGATTTAGCTGTTTGTAAAGCACAGGAACCTCTGGGAGGGTTTTAACTCTACTTCAAGTGTTTTAACCACCTCTCATTTCTCCAGTGCCTGCTGGGGCCTGTTGATATTGGCTTTCTGGGCTCGTGGGTTTGTGTACCTTTGAGGCCATTGCCACATGCCCCTGTCCATGCAGCTCTCATCCTTCCCATCACCAGCTCACAGCAGCACGTTGTTTTTTTCAGGATCCTAAGCCATAACCCGCTGTCTGTTATTGCTGACACGTCGTTCTTCAAGCTGCCTTCAATCAAATATCTGTAAGTATCGACTCGTTTTTACCAGATGAATTTAGATCTTTGTCTCTCTCCAGTGCCCTGTTGCCAGGAAAGTAGAGATCCAGTAGCAAATCTTGCTCTTCTCCAGCCTTATTCTGCTAGAGGCACAAATAACCCCGGCACTGGCAAAGAAAGGCAAAGGCTGAGCAGTTCTGCTGTGTCCCCAGCTAAAAAGCAAACAAGTTGCTGGGGCACAAGCTTTACAAAAACCAGAAGCTGTTGAAGTCTGGAGCTGTGGAGTGGCCTAAAGAGTCTGGGAATGCCCCAATTCCTGCTTGAGCACTGAGGAATCATAGAATTGTTCTGGTTGGAAGAGACCTTGCACATCATAGAGTCCAACCACTCCCCAGCAGTGCCAGGGCACCACTGACCCCTGTCCCTCAGCACCACAGCTCCACGGGGGGCTTGGAAACCCCTCCAGGGATCACGGGGACTCCACCCCTGCCCTAGGCAGCCTGGGACAGCCCTGGACAACCCTGCAGGGGCTGGAAGAAATTGTTGCTCAGCTCCAACCTAAACCTCCCCTGGGGCAGCTTGAGGCCGCTTCCTCTTGTGCTGTCCCTTGTCACTTGAATGAGATGGGATCCAGCAGCTCCCAGGAACCGGGGCACTTGTGCCAGTAGTCCAGAGCTCCTGCCCACCCCACGTCCCCACCCCACTGCCCTGATGCAGCTCAGGGTGGGTGATGCTTTGTGTGGATCATGATTCTCAGCATCCTGTGGCTCCTGCTCACATCTGTGTGACTCCTCCTCAGGGAGGAAAGCGTCCAGGCTTTCTAGAGAGGCCCTTCCTGCTCCCAGCCCCTGTCCCACATCTCCCCTCTGCTCCTTTGGCCAATATAAACTCTCCTTCCAAGGTCACAGTGGATTCGTCCTCTCAGGTGAGAAGTGTCTCCCTCAAGGACTGAAGCTGCTCTCGTGGGAGAGCAGGAGGAGGTCTTTGAGCTGGGGAATCCTGTCTCTTTGCAACAATCTCCCACAAGATCTGTGGGATCCCCTCCTGATTCAGACCCCATGGTTAGAAGCAGATCAAAGCAGGAAGATGACAGAGTTTGGAATCAGTTCTGTCTGGTTAGGCAGAGATTGATCTCTCTGCAAACACCATCACAATCATCAGAGTCCTGGGTTTGTCTTCAGAGCAGAGTTTTGGTAACGTCACCTGAAAATTTAATGTGATTTTTCAAATCCTTTCAGGGACTTGAGTGCAACACAAGTGACTCAGCAGACGTTGCTCACGCTCCTCCTGACAACAGTCCGCTTGGAAAATCTGTGAGTATGTGGGGACTGGGTCCCAGCTGCCAGCAGATCAGGATTGCTGAAATAAGGGATCTGCTTGGGAATCCGCCCACCACTAAATCAGAATAACCCCAGGAAGCTTAAGATTTGCCATTAACTTTTGAGAACTTCCCAAACTCACCTGCTAAGAAACATGGTTTCCCCTTTGAGATGACTCGTTCCAGGTTTTGGAAAGGAAAGTTTGAAATCAAGGTGGGGGGTGTTTCTGTTTCAAGTTGTATTTTGGGACTAGTTCCACTTTCAAAGGTAAAATCATCATTTTAATGCCAGGGGAGAAGCCTGAAATCCACCTGAAACCTCTCTTAGAAATTAGGAGAGTGTATTTGTCCATTGGAATTGGGGGTGAGGGGAAGTTCTCCAGAGCTGTAGAAGAAACTGAAGCAAACCCATGACGTGTTATCTGTGTGTTACCCAAGCTGGACTTGGAGGCATGGATTGAGATGCTGTTTTTTCTTCAATAACCTCTTCTCTTTAGCAAACTGCCCAGGGATGTGGCCTGTTGCCTCTGCCAGGAGAGACGCACCACCGAAACCTTGTGCAGGACCATCGAGTTCCACTGCCAGAACCTCTGCACCACCACCAGTGCTTCCCAGTGTGGTAGGATTCCCCATGATGTTGATATGGACATCAAATCCACACAGTGTCCTCTAGCTTGAGGAGATGCTGTAGCATGGGCCTGTTTTGTGGGGGTTCCCAAGCAGCGCTGGCCACTTTAATGGCAACAGTCTAACCTGGTGGCTTCTGGCCAGTCCCAGGGATGCTGAATCTGGGCCAATTGTAGAGCTTCATCCATGTGAGGCCTTTAAATCAGCCCAAAGGCCAGTGCAGGCAGGTCAAGTGAGACTGGGAGGCCTCGAACTGTGCTCCTTGAGCCACAGGCACAAAAAGTTCCCCCTTGAGCAGATGACTCGGAGAAAACAGGAGTTGAAAAGTTCCTGGCGATTACACATATCTCCTGTGTCAAACACTATCTGGAGAAGCAATAGCTCACTGGGCTAAACAAACACACGAGCTTCCAATCCACACAGCCCATCTAGCCAAGCAAATCCTGCGTGCCTGGTACCATTCCCAAGCACTGGAAGGCACCATCTACTCCCCAGATTTCCCCTGACAACCTCCAGAGCCTTTCCAGTGCCACTAAAACTTGGCTACTCCCAGCTCAGCAGCGAGAGGAGTCCCAGATGGACAACGTGCCCAAAGGGCACCAGACTGTCAATGTTTGCATTGCTGTGGTGAGGTGGAACATGCTGAGCTGCACCTCAAACCTGCCTCTCACTCTGGAATCCCCAAGACCAAGAAAATGAACCCTCTCCAAGCACATAACCAAGTGTTGATGCCCCTAGGCAGGCTCTGCCCCAGAAACCTCCTGCAACGCACGATGTGCTGGAGGGAGACTGGGATATAGCGGCTACAAAAATTGCTTGAGTGAGCTCAGAAAATCACCCAGTGTCTCTGCCACCCTGCACCCCACGTGTAGGAGAGGGGACGGTCACGCCGCTCTCCTTCGCGGCGCATTCGGTGGGCACCCAGCATCGTTAATTCTCTCGGTGGCCTGCGCAGCAGCCACGCACTGTCCTGCTCGGTCTTTGCATGGGAAATCTCGTCCTGCTCAAAGCAGAGACAAGCTGGACTTCTGCAAATAGACCCACTAAAGGTTTCCAAGGCCCAGTAAAGGTTTCCAAGGTCTCCAAGTAATGCGTTTTCAAACTGGCTGTGGACAAGTGAGTTGAACCTCGTGGCAAGTTTAGGGAAAACAAGGTGCTAAGCCTTTCAGGGATGAATATGCAAAGGGTATCCAATTTCCTGTCGTTTTAACAGGAAAAAAAAAGGCCTAAATACCTTTGTAATCTGTAAGTAATCTTGACTGTGGCCCTGTGGCTCTGGCACTAAGCTGTCTGCAGGGTTAGAGATAAGGTTGTGTTTGCAGGGCTCTTACCAGAGCTCCTCAGGCTTGGTGTGTCCTTCCCATGTGGGGCAGGAGCCCTCCCGGGGATCTTTGCATTTCTATGGGTCAAATCCCTGCAGCTTCCACCACTTTGAGGCCTGGCTGATGGGACCTCCATCCATCAGTGGAGAAACAGCTCTCAGGGGCTTACAGACAACAACCCAGAAGTGTTTGAATGCACAGTATCCCAGGTTTTCCTGACTGCAGGGAGCTAGTTGGGGTAACTGGTCAGGGGCAAATACCGTGTCTGGGCGTTGTGCTTTCCAGGCTCACTCCAAGTTTAAAAGCTTCACAGGGATTTTAGCAGCTCCACACTGGCTCGTATTGAGGGATGGGAAACTCCTGACATCAAACCCATTCCCCTGGGATGTTTCACACCAATCCAAACAGAGACACGGGAGACACCAGAAAAGAAACATCTCTCTGTTGTGCCCTGATGAGATAATCTGATGGATTTAACACGACTTTTCCCATCTGTAACACATCCACCAGTCAGCTCACACATCCCCTTGTCTTCAAGACAAGCAGCTGCTGCTCGGGTAAACCTTTGACCCTGTCTTTTGGCAGAAAGCTGCTCGTGATGCTGAGGCACTGATCTGCTCTCTTGGTGTTTTACAGCTCGTGCAGATCCTCTGGCAGAGACACCGGGAGGAATAACAGAAGCAGGACAATCCAGAATACACAACCCCAGCACGGTGCTGAGCCTCCAGCCCAAGCAGCCATCCCTTGTAGACCATAAAACCGTAACGCCTGTGGTTGTGCTGAGCCTGACCGGCACTGATGGCGATCTCAGGAACCCCAACGATTACGTTTCCAGAACAAATTCATATTCCCCTCAGCATCCATCCAGGCAGGAAGGCAAAACCAGTAAGGAGCTGATCCTGCACCACATTCAGCACATGGACTGGACCAGTAAAACTGATTTAAGGAAACTCCATTTCCTAGCAAAGGCGCTGGCAGCTGAGCTCAAGAAGAAGCTACACAAGGCTAAAAGCATCGTGACTGTGAAAAACACCATCTCACCCCTGCCAGCACCTGCCACGCAGAGGGACGAGGTGCAGGACATCCCAGAGGTGGAGATGGGGACAGCCACAGGCTGGGTGCAAAACCAGCAAGACTTGGGATTGAACCAGGCAACATTAAACCCCTGGGCAGCAGCTGGATGGTTAAACCCTGCCGATGAGGCCTCCAGACATCCCAAAATATCCACACCTCCGTCAGAACATCTCCTTTCACACCCCCCAGCACAGGTCCCTTATTTATCCAAGTCTTTTAAGATGGAAAATTATTCCAAAGCTGTGGATCAGAACAAGAAAACTCATGGGCTGGAGGATGTGGAGGACACGGAAGATGCAGAGGAAGCACCGTCTGCAAGGCAGGACTATGTCTGGACTCACAGAAAGCACAAGCAGGGGGGCACCCCAGCTCTGGATAAACGTAGTCAGCTTTTCTATGAGACATTTGATGATGTGAATCCCGAGGAAGAGACAACAGGAAGGGAAGCAGAGCAGAGACTAAACCCAAACCAGCAGTTTTTCCATAGCCCGTTGGTAACCAGCAGCCCCCCTGCTGCAAGCAGCGGGCCACAAAACGTGGCTGAAGAAGACAGATCCTCACTGGGTGGGCACTTAATGGGCATCCCTCAAACCACAGAAGCAGACTGGAAGCAGCAAAAGGAAGGATCCAGCTTCCTCAACAAACCAGGTAACTCTGACAGCCCAGATGACACGTCAGTTCAAGGAGACCTCTTTGAAACCAAGGTCCATCATCACCTGCTCTTGCTGGTCCCAGATGAAGCCCCACGGACGTTCATCACCCACGTGGCACGAGCCCTGAGGGTGGACTGCAACCTGCCCAGGCTCCAGCCAGCCTGCACAAGGCTGGTCTCCAAGACAGGGCTGCTCATAAAGCTGCTCAGCGAGAGGCAAGAGGACCCAGGAGCCTCTGCTTTCAAGGGCTGGTGTCTCCTGGAAGGGAAAGTTTTCAATCATACATCTCAGGCCAAGGAGGTGAGCAGGGAACCCGCAGGGACTGTGGGAGGGATACTGGTCATTGCTGGGTCACAGAATCTTAGAACAGTTTTGGCTGGAAGAGACTGTTAACATCATGGAGCCCAACCACTCCCCAGCACTGCCAGGGCACCACTGACCCCTGTCCCTCAGCACCACAGCTCCATGGGGGGCTTGGAAACCCCTCCAGGGATCACAGGGACTCCACCCCTGCCCTGGGCAGCCTGGGACAGCCCTGGACAACCCTGCAGGGGAAGGAATTGTGTCCTTCTGCATAGTGGGGGATGGAAGGATCAGACCTCTCTCCCCTCCTGACTTTTTCTTCTTTTCTCCCAGGAGAAACCAGTGTACATGTCCAGCGAAAGGCTGGTAGCGTTATTGGTGTCTGTCATCATCATCATAATCCTCATGGTGCTTTGTCTCATTGAGGTAAGCCAGTAACTTGACTGACAGACAGCTGTCAGTCAAGCTTTGTAGCTGGAGTGCATTGAGGCAGGAAGGTGCCTTCCCACACAGTCCATGAGCCCCAAGGTGCTGCTGCAGATGCCTGAGGGTAGATCAGTCAGTTTGCAGATGACACCGAGTTGGGTGGGAGAGCTGATCTGCTGAGGGCAGGAGGCTCTGCAGAGGGCTCTGGCCAGGCTGGAGCGATGGGCTGAGGGCAATGGGCTGAGGGTCAACACGGCCAAGGGTCCTGCCCTTGGGTCCCACCAACC
>JANHGN010004315.1:9396-22005 GCA_024605025.1 Megaceryle maxima | reverse complement strand
TTAAAACCATTACCCCTCATCCTTTCACTCCAGGCCTTTGTAAACAGGCCCTCTCCAGGCTTTTTATAAGCTCCCTTATAAGAAATAAAGGCATGAAAAGTTGGTGAATGGAAAGTCTAAATTTTCTACAAGTTAAATGAGTTTTGCTGCTCTTACTGAAAAAAAAAGACACTTTTCCAGTGACTCAGCTTTGATGCATTACTGATATATGTCTTACTCAGAGTAAAAATATTTCCACTTAAATTCCTTATTTTTGGTCTGCTGGCACCCTTTAGTTTGGGAAGAAACTATTTTTGTAATGCACCTTTCAAAATGTAATTTATAAAAATATGTTTAGTATTAATGCTAACTTTAGCACTCCCAAATTATTTAAATGGATATATCATTCATATTTTATAAAATCATAAAATAGTGGAATAATGGAACAGTTTTGGTTGGAAAGGATCCTTAAAGGTGATCTAGTCCAACCCCCCTGTAGTAAACAGGGGTGTTTTCAAAAAGATCAGGTAACTCAGAGCCCTGTCCAACCTGACGTTGAATGTTTCCAGGGATGGTGCTCCTACCACCTCTCTGGGCAAGCTGTTCCAGTGTTTCACCACCCTCAGTGTAAAAAATGTCTTCCTTATATCTAGCCTAAATCTATCCCCTTTTAGTTTACAATCATTACTCCTTGTCCTGTTGCAAAAGGGCCTACTAAAACCACTGTCCCCATCTTATAAGACCTTTTTGGGTACTGGAAGGCTACAGTAAGGTCTCCCCAGAGACTTCTTAGGCTGAACAACCCAAACTCTCTCAGCCTTTCTTCACAGGAGAGGTGTTCCAACCCTCTGATCATTTTTGTGGCTCTCCTCTGGATCTGTTCTAAAAGTTCCATATCTTTCCTGTGCTGAGGACTCCACAGAGATGGACACTGTACTCCAGGTGGGTTCTCACCAGAACAGAGTGGAAGGACAGAATCACTCCCCCAGATCTGCTGGTCATGATTCTTTTGGTACAGCCCAGGATACAGTTGGCGTTCTGGGTTATGAGTGCACACTGAAAGCTCATGTTCATCTTTTCATCCACAAGTACTCCCAAGTCCTTTACCACAGGGTTGTCGTCAACTCCTTCATCCCTCAGCCTGTATTCATACTGGGGACTGACCCCACCCAGGTGGAGGACCTTTCACTTGGCCTTGTTGAGCCCCATGATATTCTTACAGGCCTACTTCTAAAGCTTGTCCAGGTCCTTCTTGATGACATTGTGTCCCTCAGGCATGTCAGCCACACCACTCATCATTTGCAAACTTGCTGAGGGTGCACTCCATCCCACCACCTATGTCATCGATGAAGGTATTAAACAGCACTAGTCCCAGTACAGAACCCTGAGGGACACTGCTTGTCATCAGTCTCCATCAGGATAGTGAGCTATCAACAACTACTCTCTGGATGTGACCATCCAACCAATTCCTTATCCACTGAACAGTCCAACCACTAAATCCATATCTTTTCAATTTAGGGAGAAGGATGTTGTGAGGGACCAAGTCAAAGGCTTTACAGAAGTCCAGATAGACAACATCCACAGCTCTTCCCTTGACCACTGATGCAGTCACTCCCTCATAGGAGGCCATTAGATTGGTCAGGCAGGACTTGCCTTTGCTGAAGCCGCATCTTAAATCACCTCCCTGTCCTCCATGTGGCTTAACATAGATTCCAGGAGGATCTGTTCTGTGATCTTCCCAGGCATTGTCATCTTATCATTCTTGCAGATTTACCTCTAGGAAATATTACATCTGTAAGGTATTTCACATTTTGCACTGAGGTTATTAAACAGATTAATAAGAAATGCTATGATTCTATTTTATGATTCTAAATTATGTAAATAACCAATATTTCATCAGTACCTAACACTAGACACTTTCTCAAAAAGGATATTAAAAGATCAGGAGGTAACATGAAAAATAGCAGAATATAGAAAAGGTGCCACAAGACTAATTTGAAGACCTAACCTTTTTGCTTAGAAAGGAGACAAAGTGAAAAGATATCTTACTTGAATTTAACAAATGGCAGACTGAAGTACATTTCAAGATTTCATCATGGAGAATTAATTTGACAGATAGTGGTGTCTTGTGGCTAATGCATTTATTGTTCTGGCTTGTAGGAAATATTGTTAATGTCTCCCCAGGTATTCTGAAGTCCCATCCTTGTTACATATAGGTAACTGTAGCTGCAAATAAAGTCGGCATTTTACTTCACTGAGTCACACTAAAGGAAAAAACTTTTGTCTTCCCTAGAGGAGGACTTCTAACTGCATGGTCAGTATGTAAGGTAAAACAGGAAACACAGCTGTACTCTTAAATGAAATCTCCAAGAAACTCCTTATGACTTTTTCTCAAGGGCTGTAGGCCTGTAATATATTATTTATAAATTGAACTAGGCAAAAAAACAGAGTACATTTACTGGTTAGTGAGACAGGAAAAAAAGTTACAAAATATAGCAATAAAAAGAGTCATCTGAGGACTTCAAACAAAGAAAAAAGACATGAAAAATTTGAAATAAAACATAACATGGGGATTGAAGCGAGATCCATAACAGGAACATTTACATGGGCTTGTCAGTCTACAGCATCTAGTTATCAACAGCTGTATGGACACATTAATTATCTTAAAATACTTCACAAACTTGCATACACTTGCATACTCTATAGTTGTTACACCATTTAAAAAAACTTAGGGGTGGCATATTTAAGGTCTGATTACAGACTCCAATATAACCTATAACAGAAACTAGAGCAAGACATGTCTAAGATACATGTCTCATAATCTTCAATCATCTAGTGGGTTCATAAAATCCAGAAAATTATCTGATCACTGGATCACAGAGCTGTTTGTTAAACCATTCCCTGAAGTTCCCTTTCATTTCCATAACCGTTAAGTATTAAATTCTTTTGCTCTGAATATTCCATGCTGACTGGACATCTGTGATGCTTACTGTGTCAATACATACATAAGAAAATAAGCCAAAATAATTTTATTTAGTCCTCATTAATACTTCAGAAGACTGTCAAGATACTGTGAAGACTCAGAGTGTGGTGGGAGGAGAGGGATGAGCTAGTAAAGCACTAAGGGAATTAAATCAAGTGGAACAAGATTATTCCTTCCAAGAAAGGAAGTATTTCCTAAGGCACTGTTAATGAAAACCCATCTGACACAAATACAGATACAGGTGTTTAAGGAAGATATTTATACTGTCCTAAGTAAAGGACTTCAATACAGCTCAACATAAGCATGATGGTTTAAATTTTTTACTTACACTTGGTTTTGTTCTTACTGTTGAGAATAATAATAACAAAAATACCCCACTTCATTTCACAAAGTCACTGTTAGCTTCTAGTAAGAAAATCCCTAGAGAAAGGCTCTCATATGCTGATCCCAGCTGGGTATGCTTGATACAATAGCTCAAGACCTAAATGAGAGAGGTGCTGATAGAAGTGGAATTCCTTCTTCTGAAGGATTTTGACCACTCAGCAGGATTTTGAAAATTCATCAGAGGTATCCTGGGACTTGTAAAGACAAGAATCAAACACATAAGACTATTTGATTAAGTATTTAAATCTTAACAGATGTCTGACACTTGAGGCAGGAATCTTAATCCCCTGATCCATGGGATATTTGAAAGTGACATCATTCTGATTTATATAAAATATGCAATTATCAGGAAACAGGGGATGACTTTGTGGGTAGCAGCTGGGTCTGCCTTCTGTCTGATTTTTATGAATTGGTTGCATACTGGTAGAAAACAGAAAAACCTTATTGCAGCCTTCCAGTAGATGAAGAAGGCCTACAAGAAAGCTGGGGGTGTACTTATTACAAGGGCTTGTAGTAATAGCATGAAGGGTAATGGCTTCAAACTGGAAGAGGATAGATTTATACTAAAAATCTATAAGGAATTCTTCAATCTGAGGGCAGCAAGACCCAAAAACAGGTTGCCCAGGGAAGCTGTGGGTGCTCACTGGATGGGTTCAAGGCCAGGCTGGATGGGGCTTTGAACAACATGGTCAAGTGGGAGGTCTCAGAGCCAGTGACATGGGGGTTGGAACTAGATAATCTTTAAGAACTAGATAATCTTTAAGATCCGTTTCAAGCCAAACCATTCTATCATTCTATGATAATAATTAGATCAAAGATTCCATCTGAAATTCAATGAAACCAGCAAAGCAAGAATGAAAGTTCTTAATGAAGAACATCTGCTACAATAAAATTATGTTTCTTGCTTTCACCAAGGAATCATGACAGATACTACTGGAGAATTAAAGCAACAAAATGAAAGATAAATGGTCTACTGAAGAGTTGGTGATTTCTTTTCTAAAGAAATATTATCGTGCAGTGTTCATGAAAATAAATACACAAATGAAACCCCATACATTGAGTGTATTGCAGCTTCTAATACATTTCAATTTTTTTTAAAGTTAGAAGAAAGCTGTTGGATAATTAGATCCTGAAACACAACTCAGTGGCATATAGGCACCATAGTAATAACTGCATCTGATCTTAGGGTCTGAGCCTTTAGCCATAAATGAGTTGTCCAGGTTGTTTTACTGATCCTTATTTGAGTCCAGCGAATAGGAAATAGTCTAGATTTACTGCAAGGCATCATGTAATTTACCTGTCTACAGAATTCTATAAATCTCTCAGAGTATGTTTATGCTGCAGACAGCACACGCTGCATCTTCTGTAGACATTTGTGAGCTAGCTATCCATTCTTATCCATTAAAGCACCAGTATGTGCTACAAAGCCAGCGTAGAGGGTGGGTGAGTATAGTGCTAGTAATGCCAGCTTCCTCCATCAATTTCTGCATATCTTCTGTTGTTCTACTCTCAACAAACAAATGTCCCCCATTTTTAGGAAAAAAAAGAGAAAGAGAAAGAGAAAGAAAGAAAGGGAAAAAAAAAAAAAAAAAAAAAAAAAAAAAAAAAAAAACCCACAACCAAAAAAAGATACATAACCTTCTGTAACTATTAAACCAGATGCCCCAACATGATACTCTTCTTTTCTGACTAACACAAATGTTTTTTGAAACAGTGTGTAGGTGATATTCTGTAGACGTAAAACAATCTTATAGTGATCTTAGCATGATGTAGCAAGACAGTGGAAAAACATAAGATTTGAGCTTTACAAATTGCTCTCCAAAATATCAGATATGAAGTTCATATCTCAAGAAAATTTAGTTAATAATCTTAGGAATAAGTGGTAATTATCATGTCTTTTATGTGTTCTCATTTCTACCTGCTCTTAGAATAAGAAATACATGGGAAATTTGCAATATTGACATTTCAGGATACTTGGGATGAATGCAAAATAACATCCAGCTGTTCATCTTCCATCAAGAGTGACAGATGAACAAAATGTTTCCAGCTGCAGGTTGGAAATAAGTCCTACATATATGTTATTTAGTATCATTTGGTCAAAAGACTTACTCATTCAGGACCTATTTTGTCTGCAGAAACCGAGTCATGTCAGTTACAGAAAACCAAACCTTTCCAGTTAGTGTAAGGAATATTTTACATACAACAGTTACCCAAAGCCCTATTACACGAATGGCAATACAGATTTGCAGGGAAGAGTTCACATGACTCCAACTAACCACAAACAAACAGCAGGACCTCAAAGGAATTTTCAGAGGCAGTACAAAATGGGAACCATAAAAGTACCATGATATTTTGCTTCTAAGCTGTAAGTTGTTGTTTCCTATTTTGTACATACTGTTATTGTAATTTACAATATATATATATATTGTTGCTAGATTTACAAAACAGAAAAAGCAGGAAACACTTTGAAAGTAGATTTCTAGATCCAGAAAATCTGTAGTCCACATTGCCTAGCTGCACCCAGCTTGAAATGAAATGCAGAAGGAATAGTAATTGTAAGAAACTAAATTTAGAAGCCATCAAAGGAGGCATGCTTGTTTATAGCTAATGGCCCCTGATAAAGTATGCCAGCTGGTGTCTGTGGCTTCCCTGCTTCAGAGTTTTGCAGTTCAATGATCCATACGCTTAGATGACTCACTGCCCACAGGCGGGACCAACCTGTTTGATGCTGAAGAAGAGCTAGCAACAGTGGGGCTCTGACAAGGCAGGCAGAACTGGCAATGCCCTGTGGATACAGCCAGAACATAATGCTGAGGTTCTTGTGTGCCTGTTGTCCCTAATAAGAGTTCTTCACCTGGTGTGCAAGATCCTAATCAACACAGTGAGTCAAGATACTTGTCTTTTTTTCAGTTATGCAAAATGGGGTGTCAGGTGTCAAACACAGCCAGCGCATCTTTCAAGAAATTTGTCAAACTTTTTATACAAAATGTTAACAAAGAAGCAGCCACGCAAAAGTAAATGGTTGGTTACCTGTGTTTATACAACAGGAGTTCATCTGCACATCTCCTGACTCCCACCTAACATTATTATAAGGTGGTCCTATATTTTTATATAAAATCTCCTCCTAGAGGTATGCTTTTTAGTATTATAATTACCTAACTACAAGTTATTTCTCCATCTTATCAGCCACCAAACAAGTTTTTGGTTAACTTAATGTCTGGCTACAGTTCTTGTTCAAATCTATTTTAAACAACAGCTTGACCACACAATGGATACTTAACATTCTGTTCTTAGGGACTCTCCATTCCTGTTACTGTGGGTCAAAACCAGATATGTCATAGTTGTCTAATTTTTGGTAAATTTTTAACTCCCCTTGACATTTTGTAGGCCCAGTGACAGGATCAGCATGGGATGTACCCTCTGTTCCTTTTTCTGCTTGTACATTTTCATTTACTGTGTGTTCTGATATATGTTTGTTGCCTGATATATTCTTAGCATTGTTCCCTCTGCATGTGCTTTTGAATCTTTCCCTGCCTTTAGTTACAACTCTTCCATGCCTATGTCTTTTTCATTTTGCACTGGATTCTCCATGATATTGAACTTAATGAAATTTCCTTTTTGATGCATGAACTCATGTTTGTTCATTCATTTACTTGACAAAGATACAAAGCAGAAATTACCTGAACACCAGAGTTCCCTGTGCTCTACCCTACTGCAAATGCAACAGCTGCAAGAAAACAATGTAATACCCTAATGTCTTAATCTTTCTGGTGCTGATGCTGCTTTGGGAGAAGGGAGGAGGGGTGGTGGGGAGTGGAGTTGGACTAGACACCTCCTGAGGACCCTTCTAATCTGAGTTGTCCAAATACCCTGTGAACACAGGGTATTTTTTCCCATAGCACTAAGAGCTGTCCTGTCACAAACTTCATTACCTGAGTTTCTCTTTTCCCTCTCCTGTCAAGCTGAGTTTATAGTTTCTTTGTTTTGGAATGCTGCAGTATTTCTGCATATAAATAAGGCTAGGATCCACAGACCGCAAGATTTCCAGGGCACCGCCAAAGCCAGTTTATGTCTGCACTTTAACTAAAGTACCGTGGGTCCTCATCCAGAAGTAAATATGTAGTACAATTAATAACACATTTTAAGTTGTTTTCTAACAACAAATTATTAATATGATTTATTTGAGAAGCCCAGAAAAAACTAACTTTGTGATTTTCTTAATTCAAAATATATAAACCTCTTCATTCAGCTTAGTAGCTTTCTTATTGAAGACAACCATTTGTAAGGAAATAATCTTCATTTATATTATCTGCTTCAATCATGTTTTTACCTTGAATATAGCAGCACTAATGGTGTACATTGTTAAATTATATGAAAAGACTAGTTCTCCATTTATACAACTTCATACTCCAAAGAAACAAGGATATACTTTCATTGTGTTACTGCTCCTTACACAGTAGGGAAAACTCGATATAGTAGTTGAGAATTATGTATTTCTTTTTGGAAGAGATTAATGAGAAAATTACATATTTCTTTTTGGAAGAGATTAATGACATTGCTAGTATTGTTATTGGCATATTTTGGCTGTGTTCCCATTCTCTGATGATTCATCAAGGCTTCAGAGGGGACTGAAGAAATTTGCTATCAAGCTTTTAAGAGTCAATGAAAAGCCCTAGGAATTGTCACCTTCCCTCTGACTTCCTTTAGAAGGAAAGTATCAGCGGTATCTCTAGATGGAGCTGCATTGTGTATCATAGATAGCCAATTGAGTTAAAGTGAGGATTTTTTTCCATTAAAATGTTTGTTCTAAGATACTATAGACCACATGTGGAAAATTCATAATCTCCTTTCTGCAGGGACTCATACTTTCTGATCATAGTAATGCCTTTTGGTTGTCATTTTCTTTGCAAATCTTCCTTATATTTCCAATATACATTGGGAGTACATTGAAATAATGACACACTTATTTTGTCTCTCAGTGAACTGAGGTTAGAAAAACAGTAAAAACTATCATCAGTCATTGTCTTTAGGACAGCTTGTACTCTGGTATGCAGTCCTTCATCTTCAAACATAGTTACAGCCATACCTGTTACAAAGAGATAACTTCTTATGTTCTTTGCTTTTATGCATAACACAGGTCTAACTATCACATGCAGCGCAAATCATTTGAGAATAATAGTGTACTGAGGCAAACTTGTCAGTAGCTTCGCACACAAAAACATTAATAGCTTGATGAATATATCATACTACATGTAATAATAGACTTTTTAAAAAGGGGAAAAAAATCTCCTCTGGAGCATCTCCGAGCAAGCTTTGCATGTAACTTCATTGAGAATCATAATGATTAATCCCTTCAGTATAAGCCAGATAAACAGGAGGCAAAGAACAAGGCCAGCTACATGATTCTTCCCCTCCAGCACAAGCCAGCAAAGATAGCAGGGCATGACATTGCTCTCATCCTGTCTCAAGTGTTACAGTTAGGAATTTCTGTTTCCTGGTCATATTAAAGAGCTAAAAACCTTCTGCTCCAAAGTATATCCTCCATGTTTTTCAGAGGGGCACATTAACTTGCAACCTCACTTTTACAGTTTCTTCAGAACATATGCCTTGCCTGGATAAACTCATGGCAAACAAGAGTTATGCAGTTAAACAGTAAAGTCTTCACTATCTGACTGGGAAAACTAGGAATAATTAAATGGCAAATGTTTGCACTTCTTAGATTTTTGCAATAGTATTTTTAATATTATCAGTAAAAAATCTCTGAGTTGGTGCCTATAGATAAGTTTTTTCTATGTTATGAATCCTTGATATAGAGGATGGTTTTTTGATATGTGGGTCCCATGCTAACATACAATAGCTGTTCTGAAACAAAGTGTTCCAGAGGTTCATCTGAGCAGAGGAAACTGAAGAGCAACACTGAGAAACAAAATCAGTCTTAGATATTTGAACAAGGCTTATAATGTTTTGTATGTTCTCTATGTCTAAGTAGCATTATCTTGCTGCAGCAGATTCAGTGGTTGGTTCACTGTTCATGAGGAACTGTATTTGTAAGAAGATGTCACAATAGCCATTTGTTTTTTAGTAAAATAACAGAACAGAACAGGAATCCAGACAATGAGGCAGACTTGGTCAGACTCCTGGTTTCAAAACAATAATTCAATGTGAAATCAGTTGATCCTACTTGCTTATAATCCACAGAATAAATAGAAAATGGGAAGCAATGAAAGCTCAAGACTGTATATAATACTGAGTAAACTGATCTTCAAAGAAGCAGCTGTGAAAGGCATTCTGTCACACTGAGATGGTTAATAACTACCAATTGTCTTATCATACATTCAGGGCATATGAAATATATGAGAACACTGTGCTTTGATGCTTCACACACACTCTGTACAAAACATAAATTAACCTGAGAAAAGTTATATGTCATTTAATAATGCAGTTAGATGCTCCCAAAATAAATCTAGTTTCAGTACATTCCCCTGTGGCACAAATGACTTTCTAAAGAAATGTCTATTGCAGCATCAGTGATGTATTGTGGGATTTATTTGTAAACATACCTGAATGCCATTCTTTCCAGCTGCAGAAGAAAGGTATCATATTTTCACTATGTTTTATGGTTCATTTATGTTTTGAAAGACATAGTGTGGGAGGCAGTTCTCTAAACATAGGTATCTAGAGCAATTTTAGATGCTTTAACATGTCCTGTGTTGTTTTTTCATGATGCTCCACACAGACAGAGGGGGGCTGTTATAGACCTAGTCCTATCTGCCAGATTGACATTTCTAGTCCCCCAAACTGTTTAAAATATAAGAGCCTATATTTAGGTGGCTATACCCAATGTCAGCTAAATTTACAAACTGAAGCTATGTCCAAATCAAGAACATTTGAATTGCACATGTCCCTCAGTTATACATTTTCTTAATTAAATCATTTGCCTCAGTTGTGAGCCTACAGGCACCAGTCTTGCTAAGAGGTTCCAACTTTTTAGTTGGCAGATGACCCAGCCTCCAAACTTGCTTTTTTACTTCTTTACAGAAAGTATTATAACCTCAGCCAAGATTTGCATTTTTCTTCTTTTTTTGAGCCTTGATGTCTAAACTGTCTAGGCTTAGTTAACATACAGTATTTAGTACTGGATGTTTTCAAACAACTGCTTTGTACTTTTCTTGTTCATTAAAATTTTGGATATTGGAAGTTAGAGACCAAGAGTATGCTTACATAGTAATTCCTTTACAACAGTAGCCTAACATTCCTCCTGATATGTCCAGCAACCACTAAACATGACCAATCACATGTAAGATGCATAAGACATTCTCACAATCATTGTCACTGATGTGTCCCCTGGCATGGCTGGATGTGTTAAAGCCATGTCCCTTTCTCTCACACTCCGTAATAACACTCTGACTCAGTTTTTGTACTTCTGGAGGAGAAAATTGCAGACTTTACTGTACACAGGTCAAAGCATTAACCAAACATTGTCTTTTGACTTTGGAAACTCAAGCCTTCATGTGAAAATCTCAAAATAGACACATCCCATACAGTAACTAAAGCAACTTTTGCCCTGCCAACTGACAGTCCCCCTTTCACAACTTTCAGTTTTATTTTTAAGCTCTTTTGGATTCAACAGAAGAAGAATTTCTCTTCCTACAGTATATTCAATGAGTTCTCTGTAATGTCCATTCCAGATGCTTGTCTCCACCTCTTTGCCATCCAGTTGGCTAATGCTACAGAAGACAGCTTACCTATTTCTACCCCAGCATTCAAGAACCTTCCCTTTAGTCCTCTCTTCAGCACTAATTACTGTAAGTGAAGTCTTGTGCCAGCAGGCTTCCTTACTGCCACAGATTTAGACAGACAAATTCATTAGAGGAGCAACCAGTACTAATCCTTTTCTGGTGTGTAATCAAGCAATCAATCATGCACTACCCTACTGCTGCCAGTTGTTTTTAGTCCTTATGCTTCTGTCCCCCTATTTTTCAGCACTGTGAGAATGCATATGCACATTGTCCACCTGCATCTTCTGTAAGGCACAGGAAACATAAAAGTGTTCATACAGAAAGGGTATCAAGTGAATTATACAGAAATAAATCTCCAGGAGTTAATTTTTCTGACAAAGAGACACATTCCAGTTATTTTCAAGATGAGCTGAGTGGAATGCATCAAAAGCAGATTTGTGGAATACAGGTTTAGTCTCCAGTTTATGAAAAGTGACAATCGCCTATTTCTCTCTCATTTCTGGCAAATTTAGCTGCTTTCCTATATCCCAACATACAAGTGGGAATTTTGTGGGCCTTTATATTTACTTAGAAGTTGATGCTGTCCTTGCACTAGCCACTTTGCAATAGGTGTTGTGTTGCAAGAGTAACATCTCCTCTGAGTAGATATTTTCTGAAAAAAAAAATTACAACATTATTTGCTTGCGGCAGTTGACACCTGGAACACCACCAAAGCACTTAACTTACCAGTGAATCATTGAGGTGCCCTTCCAAATTATATTAGGACTAAGGTAATTGACTTCCAAAATTTAGAACAAAAGAAATCTGTTTCATAATTCAGATTGCATTTGTTTTTAAACAAATTCGGTTACATTTTAGCAAAAATAGTAACACCAAGGTTATAAGTTTCAGTATAGTCTCCTGCTTAAAACTGGGTTACAAGTTCCCAGTTTTAATTATGATAATATCTTAATAGCATATTTTAATATAGATGTGTTCAAATGTCAGAATTTTTCACACTCGTATTTATGTGTTACACTGATGTAAATAATGACAGACTGTGTTTGCAATCATGAGGCAGCTAAAGGACCTAATTAAAATTATTGAGAAGTGCTGGTGTGATTACGGGAGAATTCTATGAGCCATGTTTAATGTATAACTCTCTATTACCTCTGCTTGGAATGGCACTTAGTCTATTTGGATATGGCATATCCAAATAGTAGAGGAACCAACAAGGAAAGGGGTTATGCTGGACCTTGTTTTCACCAACAGGGAAGGGCTGGTGACTGATGTAAAACTTGGGAACAACCTTGGCTGCAGTCACCATGAAGCGATAGAATTTAAGATCCTAGGAGGACGTACTCCAAGCTTACGACCCTGGAATTCAGGCATGAAGACTTTGATCGCTTCAGGGATCTGCTGGCCAAAGTGCTGTGGGACAAAACCCTAGAGGGTAGGGGGGCCCAGAACAGCTGGTCAGTATTCAAGGATCACCTTCTCTGTGTCCAGGAGCAAACTATACTGACAAAGAGAAAGGCAGGAAAG
>JANHGN010004314.1:36406-49573 GCA_024605025.1 Megaceryle maxima | reverse complement strand
ACCAATTAACTGTTCAAATAAAGGAAATCCACATAAAATATTATTTGAAGAAAAGAGAAGTACATAGAAAGAGGAATAATGAACCAAATGTGCCTATCTGTTGTCCGTTTCTTTCCTTTTTCCTTCTCCCCGCCATGTACTCCTCCTAGCAGAAGACATCACTAATAAACGCAGTCTGGGAAACATACCTCTCTAATGAAAAACTCTAATGAGGGACAATGATCTGCTCTTTTCTTTTGATAATTTGGATGTTAATTGCTCTGTCTGATGCACATAAACAGAGATTTCTATTAAAATACTACTAGTTTAAAAAACATCTTAGTCTGTTGGTAGTAAAATACATTGTATTCAAGATGACTGCTTTCATTCCTGGAAGACAAGAGTTCAGGCAGTAGAGTGGTAACAATCTGTGTTTGTTCCTGTCTACTCAGGAGAACTGTTTCTAATTGATCTGGCATGGAATTTAGTTGGAAATGTGTATGTTGCAACCTAAGCACAGTCCCTGTATGCTTTGTAAAGTGATCACCATATGGGCCTTATTTGAAATATTTGAAGGTTTTAGCCATTAACCTTGTTTAAATTGAGCTCTAACTTCAACCCTCCGAGCTGAGAAATATATATACAAGTGTGTGTGGATGTGTATCTAGCAATATATTAATATATGTATGTATATATATGAATATAGACATACAAATACACAGGCACACAAATATGCATAAACAGACATCTTCAGATATGCCCACACTGACCATTGTTAGGTATCATGAACATGTGTCCATTATTTGCATATTACTAAGTAAAAGGTACTAGCTATATTTGTAGAAAATCTGTTGAGTGAAAACAAATGTGCATCTAAAGAGGAAGTTGCTGGTATTACAGAGACATTTTCAATACATGCCATTTTACTGAGAGGTGAGTGGTTTTGTTTGGGTTTTTTGTGTGTGTTTGTTTTTGGGGTGGGGGGAAATAAGTGTAGGTCTAGTTCCACATATCAGAATAGATATTAACTACTGTCCTGATGTCATGGAGATTTAATTAATAAAACCCAGATAAACTAACAGCAAAGCTGTCTGAAGTTTCTCCACAGAAAAACTTTTAGGACATAATGGTTAACAGTGATTCTCTCAATTGTAGGGCCAATTATCAATTTTTAACCCTCAAAACTCTTAATAGTGATTTCTTATTCAGAATGTAAAATGAATGGCTAGGCTTTGTTACAGGTAATAGTGCTAAGTTATGAATGCTGATGGCCTTCTTGTACAGCCTTAAATTACATTGAAAAAGATACAGTTTCTTTAATTAAAAAAGCTGCACTGAACTAATCCCTCTAGCTGAAAAAAGAAAAGTTTTAAGCAATCTCTTTCTGCTCTGGGAGAGAAAAGCAGACAATACCATAACAGATCAGAAACATAAGCTATAGTGTGCAGCCAGGAGCACAGCAGGGAACTGAATACTGCTCCGACTGTGTCATTTTTTAATCCCCCATCCCAGTTTTCCCCGTCTGACCTCATGCTGAGATGAAGTTATCACAGAAGACAGCTTTACTCTCACCAATGAATCCAACCCTGGATCTGTATTATCCTCAGCAGATCAAAACACCGCTTTCATCAAATAGCATTATCTGCATAAAAGGCATGCAATTGCCCGATAATTTCACCCAAACTATGCTATTCATTTAAAGGACAAGAAGAGAAATGTAATTCATTCCTTTTTTTCCCCCTGGAAAAGCTAACTTATACTTCACTCATGGGAACTTTTCTTTTTTTAACACAAGATCTCAAGAAGAGGTCCATTAAAAGTTTCCCCCTGGTTTACAATTAATTGTTAGAGTACCCCTGTGTCGCTTGAGTGACATAAGTGTAGTTATGCAGAAAACTGGCAGGGAGAATTCACAAAGCTCGCTGTAGCCATGATACTGATTCCATTAGCCATGGTTCTGCTAACCCTAATAATAAAATCATATACAGCATAATTGTAGCAGCCTAAAAATAAATAGTAGTTGAAGATATTTTCAGGAGAATTGGGTGATATGTTCTTTCTTACAAATAGACATTTTAAGTCTAATCATTTTGTCCTTGCCTATAAAAGCTGCACCACAAGATCCCGAAATGTCGTCACTAATGTATGGGTTGTTTATAACAAACATGCGCATATATTAAAAACTCATACTGGTGCCTTGTCTTCCAGAAAAGAAAGCGTATGATGCTGTGGCTCATTGGTTTTATTGATATACACTACAAAACGGTAAAGTCCTGACGGAGGTGGGCAGATTGCTCCAAATGAGTGTCATTACAACAGCTATTGTATTTGTACTATTCCATGTACTCTGCAGAAAACTCTTACACTATTCTTTGTATTCTTCTGCTTGTAAAGGGCTTATGCATATCTCATGTTTCTTCTAATGAAAAACTACAAACAATTTTTTTGTGTGTGTGTATGAGATATTATTTTGTATTGGAGTCTTGTGCTTTCTAGGTCTGGGTAAGAGGTGGTTTTGTTTTCTGAATGGCAGCGTGGGTGTTCAGCACCAGAAGCAAGCACTGATTTGTATTTGGCAGAGTGAACTCTCCCTTTGTTTTTCTAATAGTACAAAGGTTTTGGTACGTCACAGGGCTGCAAATGCTAAACTAAGTACTTGTCCTGGCCTAAATATTGTCTACTCTATACAACACTCTGCCAGTTACTTTTCTTTAGGACCACTGGGCAGGTACTGTTCTCTATATAAAGGATAAAACTTTTTTTCTTTTTTTTTTTCCCCCCCAGCATGTCTTTGATACTTTTTTTAAAACAGGAGTTATTTGAAGTGGCTCAGAGGTTTGGAATCACAGGAGTTGCCTCAGAAGACTGGATTAGTAAGCCTAACAGAGGCACATCACACATTTACCATGGGGATACAACCTCTCTGTATACACACAGACACTATGGAACTTTGTATTATAAAAATATACCAGCTTAGTCCAAAACTTTCTTGGGTCTTTCCAACCTCAAGACAGAACTCTTTTCTCCCCTGATTTCACAAAGGCTTTGCATGTTCCAGTGTTTCTTTATAAAATTAAGGTAAATGCATATATTCACTTTTCCTGTCAAGTGGTATCTTATTTTTTTAATGGAAACACTTTCCTATCATACCCGATAGGGGATCCTGATGAAGGAACCCCATAACCTGAAAGCTTGTGTCCTTTTTCCAACTATATCAGCTAATCAGAGGAAATATATGCTTTTTTACAATCCTTGCTTTTCATATGTCCTCAGAACACCTCACAGAAATATAGATAATGTCTTATTATTGAGGAACAATGTATGTAAGTTGTTTTTGGACCTGTGCTCCTAAACATTGTTTCCTATTTGAACCCTGTTTTTAGGGTTTATCATGGGTTTCCATGGCAATGGAATGGAACTTCTTAGTGAAAGATTTTTTAAATGTTGTTGAAACAGGTTATACTGCTAGTCATTCAAACCAAGATTCTTGTGTGAAAGAAACAGCATGAGCTGAAAATGCTAATTTCCCATATTGCTACAGTACTATGCTATGTATGTTGGTATAATCATATGTGGAGCCCCACATACTGTTAATGACTTAGAGGTCCTCTTTCTGTTTATCAAAAGCAGGGCAATCTGATGATGAAGGAACCCAGGAAAAGCAGTGCTAGTCAGGAAGCAAGTTGTATTCTCCCTTTCCTCCAGACTTCAAGGACACTTCTTACTGACTATTTTGTGGAGCAAGGACACGGATAAAGAGTAGCTCAGCATTAGAGCCATGCCACTGCCCAGGTTTCAGGTGTGAAGATGTAAGAGTGTGGCAGCTCTGGCAGTTTCCTAAATTGAGAACTCCTTTTAATCCTTCCATCTGGTGCCAGACTGGTTGTACTATGGTAACTCTAATCAAGAGCTCTGTTAATATGCAGGCATGCTAACTGCATCACAAACTTTCAGCACTGCCTTTTAAAAAGTTACAAGAAGTACAAAGCAGAAAGCCAATTCTCTCTAGAGAGACTTCCATTTAAGAAAACCAGAAAAACAAGCATTCCTATATACTGACAGAGCAATCAGAAAATTTACCACAGCTGCTAATGTTGATGCCCTTGTATCAACTTTGCTAGACCAGAATTCAATTTTTTAAAGTTTATACCACTTCAGGATAAAAAAATTATCCTCATTCTGGATTTACAAATATTTTCTGTTCAAATATGTTTATTTTTCTGGCTTAAGAAAAGTTCACAACATATTAAAAATACAGATTTTTTTTTTTTTTTTTTTAACTGAAATGAATTGAATTGAATATAGAGAGTTTTTAAACCCCTAAAAAACTAAATAAGGAAAAGTCCAAATGTCTTCAGCAAAAATTATACACAAAAAGGAATTGTCTACCAGATAATTCTGCCCTTAACTAGCAGTTCTGAACAGAATTTATTTCAGTCACTTAGAATGACCTAAATTTGGATTTCATGATAGTCATCTTGTATTCAGAACAATGTGACTTCCGTATGCGCAAGCAGAAACATAGCAGCTTGAGCAGGACTCTCTACTCTTTTACACATTTCACCTCAGTGTTGGAGAACCACCAACAGTGGAGACAGTTTGAGCACTGATATAAATTTTGACTGCCATAGTTCCTTCCATCATATGCTTTCAACCTTCTGGTTTATGTTTTCTTTCAGCTGTCTATTAAATACTGCTTATATTATTCAAGGTGATGTTGAACCATCCAGAGCATCAGGATGTATGAACTCTTTCTGTTATTTTTTTTCAGAAATTTAAATATAGAAAAATTAAGCAGAATGGAAGAAGAAAATCAAATAAAAACACTTTTGCTTTCATTATCCTTTTTTTTTTTCTTTTTTTTTTTTTTTTTTTTTTTAATTCTCAGCTAGTACCATAGCAGTGCAACATTTGCATTGCTGATTTCACGGCAGTGTAATTGCACACAGCATATCTGATGCTACATTACTTCTCCTGAATTACACTGGATCAAGACTAGATTTGAAATAGTGCATTCATAAAAGCTTTTAATAGAGGATGAATAACAGCAGGATTTTTAACAAGCTAAAATTGTTACCAGACCACTTAATACTTATGATGCCTTGATGATGTCAAAGCCAAGTCCCTGAATTCAAACAAAGGGTGGAATCTTAGAAAACCTAGATCCCAAGTCAGCACTAATGCCAGCTCTAACATTTGCTGACTCAGAGGAAAGCTGTCCCACTATTTTGGGAACTGGACTCGCAGCAAGGCAATATGGAAATAGTTCTAACCGGCTTCATTTTACAACATAAATCTTTTGGGAATCTTTCTGAAAGACACAGCTATATTTTGTCTTCCTTAAATGTTCAGTATTTGAAGAAAAGTAGTGAAACCCTTTCTATATGCATATTGTAAAAATACAGCTTTTCTGTTTTTAGACATCATAAAGAAATGGAAAATCATAAAGAAGCAGCAACAGAAATCTATAGCTCATCTGCTGAGTAAACTAGAGCTCTGCATTTATATTTTTCCATTATAAAATAAATAGTTCTCAAAATAATCTCAGAACAATACACTTGTAATGTCTTTCAGAAGGAATTCTATCAAAGAAAGTAAAAGAATAGATAAAGAAACCTATTGATTCAGTTTTATGTGGCTTGTAAACTTCTAGAGTGTTCCTGCAGAGGTTGTACTTGTACATCCTGCCACTTTGGCCATTTCAGGAACTGTGGCAATAGCAATTTCTTCCTCTGGCAGCCTCTTCTCCACTACTGAACTTAAGCTACTTGCCATAATTTTAAGGATTCTCCCATTACCCTTTCCCATCCTGCCAGTCATCACTTTCTTCCTGTCAAGAGCTCAACACCCATGTCAGTCTGGTGTATGATGCCAGTTGCTGTTGCCAACTCTTAAAGTTTGAAATGCATCTCTTCGCTTTTTTTTTTTTTTTCCCCAGATTCCTCTCACATTTGAAAGAAATTCTTTGTAAAACCCACAAAGCCAGCTATCTCACTTGCTTTCTAACTGCTTCTTAGAGAAATTCTTTCCCATCACACCTTCAAAAAGCTTGGATGGTATTTGTGACTGTGCTGACCAACACTTCTGGCACTGCTGTGTGCCACCATTAGTTGCACTGCCCTGTTGCTTTTGTTTTATGTTTATACAGTGAAGTTGTCTGGAAGCAGAAGTCTTTTTCCATTTGTTCTACATGTAATGCAGCATGTCTGAGAGCTCTCACAGTCCGAGTGCTTGTTGAAGCCATGGCAATACAAATAAGTACCACCACCACTCATATTCACACACCACTTCCTTTGGTAATTTGAAAACAGTTTTCATGTCTGTGGTGATAATATTCCTCATTTTTCCATTTTTTTCTATATGTGTAAGTACTTCTTTGGCTTACAGAGGTGCATCTGCATGTGTTAATCCTCGTGTAAATATCAGACTATTTTAAAATATATACTTATTATTACACATTAAAATAAGAAGTGATATGGAAAGAGCAGTGAGGTTGCTGTATTGACCCATTGAAAAGCAGCCAATGCCATCAATAATCAAAGCTGCCTGTAACTGTAATTCAGTATCTTGCTTTTAGATATAAGGTTATTCTCTTTAATGATCAAATACTTAAGTTTTTTTTAGAGGCCAGTCTTATTTAGAGGAAAACCAGTTAATCACTATGTATTTTTATCTCCTACAATCAATAGATTTTACCAAATTTTTCTTAACACGTGTCACTAGAATTCTGCACTGAATAAAAACTTTATCAGTTCTGTTGTAGGCAGTTCTGTGGTACTGAGGGCAAGACTGTTTAGCATTTTACACTGGAAATAAACCTATTTGGCACAAGAATTAAAGCTCTAGAATAATCTGACTAGTCTAGAAATTTTGGCTGCCTGATCTGGAAAACAGGGAAGCTGAAGAGAGAACATTGCACTGTGTAACACTGTAGGAGTTTCTAGAGAATACCCAATCCAGAAGTACAGCCAACTGTGAACATTTGAGCTTGAGAGTCTTGTCCAGAATCATATAAAACATTTGCAAAGCAAACTCAGTTCTTCATGTGATGTGTAATGTTCCCTAACCACAAGATCACCTTTTGCCTTGCAATCCATCAAAAACATGTACTCATATTTTGCAACTAAAAGATAAAGGGTTCTAAGGAAAGCCCATTCAGTACAAACTGGTAACTCATTTCTACAGGAGGCCACTCTGTGCATGAAACAATCATTTAATTAAACCATGTAACACCAACACAGAAATAATATTTCACAGATACCCCACATTTTTCTACTTCCTTACTTGCAGAATATAGTTTTGCAAATCTGAATATTAATTTACATTCTTCTTACAGCTTGTGAGAAAAAAACCCATGGGAAAAAAAAATGTATTCTATGGATAAACATTAGCTTCACCATAGTTACTCAGAAACTTCACCATTTGGTAAACAAATCTTCATCAACTATTGATTTTCTATGATTGGTAGCTAGTTTCTTTGTGGACTGAGTGAAGGGGAAAATCTCTTTATTCTCTTTCTATATAGCTTCATTTATGAGGGTTTTCTTAAACAAAAAAATATATTAAATACTGGATTTTTTTTATAGGTCTACATTTTGAAAATTAAAGCCTAACTTTGGAATATGTTACAATAATAATAAACTGAATAATAACAAATTCCAGTTTGAATGCCTTTCTTAGGGAAAAGAAGACCAACTTGAAGGCAAAATGCTAAACAAAGTTAAATAACTGGGAACAAAGGAAGGCTTTGCATTTTTTGACTTGAAAAAAGAAAATGTTTGCATTAGCAAACTTATTCTTACTCTCTTTCCCTGCTCACTTTAAACCTCTCCATTATTCTGTTTCAGTTCTGTTTGAAACAGTTTTCTCCTCTTTATTTTTTTCTGTTTGGACATCAGACTAAATCAATGACCATTCAGCCAGCTTCCCTAGGGGCATTCACTAGCTCTCCCCAGCTACATTCACTCCAGTTCATACACATCAGACCAAAATCCACCTTTGTTAAGCTCCAGACCTTTTTCCACAGCTTTGTCCACCTGACATTCCTCTCAATGCTCTATCATACTTGCAATACTTCCTCTTCAGTTTTACACGTTAATTGACCACAGGAGATGTGCAGGTATCAACTCACTAAAATACGACTGTGCCAGGACTAGCAGATAGACTACAGTGGGAAAAGAAAAATCTTTTTATTTTAAATTCCATTGCTCATCATCAAGTGCCCTTTCAGAAACCAGACAGAGTGACTGGGATGAAATTCCTGCAATTTTTAAGTAGGAAATATTTAGTTCAGACACTATCTTCAGAAACTTCACCTTTCAAAGAGGACATTTCTTTCTCAGCGGGGGACATTATCCTGAACTTAGCTCCACTATACCTCATCACTGCTACTAGTTGTCAGCTGATAAGGCTTGCATTAAAGGATGTTTCTGCACTGTATCACTGCACCAGTATCACCGAAGTGATTTAGCTTAATCTCATCCCATTGAGTAGCCCTTGTGGCATCATTCTAGCCCATTTAATTCAGAATAACCAGAAAATGAAGGGAAGATTTTCGAGGATCATTTTAACCTTCACTTAACTACACAGAAATTACTTTAAAATCTTTCTTTTCTGCACCTACCCTGAACACTGCAGAAACAGAGGTGCTGGTCTAGTAGGTTCCATTTCTAAATTTAAATCTCAATAAAAGGAAAAGAAATAGTTTTAGGGAATGGTAAACATTTTTACCACCTTATTCAAAAATAGTTGGCTTTAAACCTTCTTTTTAGGCTATTTTCTCATTCAGCTGTGACAAGCATTTAATACTGAGCTGGTAGATGTGAGACTGGTTAGTTTGCCTAATATAATTTCGTACTTTTTCTAGAAGACACTTTGTAACTCAGCTTACCACATGATATTAGAAAAAAAAAAAAAAAATAAAATCACTCTCTCTGTTATGAAGCTGGGATGTAATTGTGGAATTACAAACTCCCACTACTTTGATATAAACTTTCAGGAGAATACGTTGTATGTTCAGAGGATCGGCAGGTGAAGTTTCCAGAACTGCTAGAAATTAGAAAATAGAAGAATACATTTTTCTGTATCATTGAGAAAGTGTCTGGAGGAAGACCTGAATAAACAAGAGGAAAACCAGCAACAGTGCTTACAAGCTTGTAAACCCGTAATGAATGTATCTAACCAATTGTTCAAAATGCTAGCAGTTGAGTAAGAAATATCTATCATTGACCTCCTTCTATCTCCTATTATTTTTTTATTCTCCTGATCCTCCTGCCTCATTTGTGTCAGATATTGGAAACAGCTTCAAATGGCCAGATTGTTGCTTTGCTATTATAATTACAATCCTGTTATTGCAAAGGAAGAGGAATAGGAGGTTTGAGTTTCATTACAGGGCTTCCTTTGATTAGGTGATGTAATTTGTGATGCTGAGCACTCCTTGTACAAATCTATGCATGAAGAACTGAAGATATTAGAGGAAGCGTTCCTTGTCATAACCAACACACTGGTGAACTTTCATGTTGTATTGAGGGCTGTTAAAATTCTGCCTCCTACTACTTATGGCTGAATTTCCATATTACATGTGGTATAGTTTGTAGTAGAAAAAAAAATACTTATCAGGATAAAAAGCAAGGATCTGAATAATATTTAAGTTTCGTTACCAAAAAAATGCTCCCTAAACAGAAGAAAACCACAAGCATTTTAAATAAATAAAACAAAAACAAAACAATGAAAATAGCTTAAGAAGAACATGTTAGTTGAGAATTTCAAACACTTACGTTAGAAGCATGCCTTTACTGATTTAACTTTGTAGTAATTACTAACATGGACCACAGCTTCTAGGTGCAGCTTTAAAAAAGTAATAAAACTCTGTCAAAAAAAGTTAAGCAGTGGAAGAACCATTTTTTTAATTTACCTTGCAAAAGCTCCATAAAATGTTTTTCCTACTTCAAAAATATCTTGTTAAGTTGATGGGAAGGAGTTAGTAACCTTTCTTTGTTGCTCTTTTATAGAGATGTCATTTACATCTGGATGCCTTTCCATCAATGCATTAATAACTTGTGTTTGTGTATTTTTATAGTATATATTACCATTTTATAATGAAATGTTAAATATTTTACTTGTATTTGTATTTTACTTTGATTTGTACTGAGTACCGAGCATTTATAGTATTTCTATTTACTAGAATATTTTATTAAAATGAATATTTAAAATCACCCATTGCTTAAAGAGTATTGCTATTTTTTATAGTAATTGTCTTCCTTTCAGTACTGTGAGCAACATTTAGTCTATTATAGTATAATATCATGGATAGTGTAGGACTTCACCTTTTATTTTGTAAATTAAGGACAGGTTCCAGATCACTAATTTCTGGGGAAGGCATCTCTGTTCTGACTGTACCATCAATTAGTGAACTTCTCTGTTACAGAATAATCACTTTGATAGTATCATCTCAACAACTGTTTTTATTGCTTGTTTTCTCCAGCACATTCTGCCATATCTATTCTTACTTGGATCCCTCATATTCTACCTATTGGCCAGTAACACAACAGAAAAGAAAAAATAAGATACTGACAAGGAAGTCTCACTGAATCACTTCTCTTGATATGTAAAATTTTAAAATCTGAAAATTAGCTGTTAACTGGAATTATGCTGTTCTACTTCAAGCTACACCCAACACAGGATGCTTGCTTCTATGCTCTGTCACAGCTAAAATTTAGCGGGACTGTGACTCCTTTGGCTCCTCTTACTGCCAGTGCATAGCTACAGTCACTCCTCAGGATTTCAGCACTTAGAAGACTACAAATCCTATAAACATATCACAGATGTCTCATTTTGGTATTAATAATACTCAAGATTTACCTAGAATTTCCCCCCTCTGATTATTTAATGTACTTGTCATTATGTATGATATTTGTTTATTATTTGAATTTCCCACAACTTGGATAATGAAAGGTAATAAAGCGTTGCCCTAGTATATTCTTTCTAGCACAACATTATGATTTCATCAATAAAATATGTGATTAAGAACAACTGTTTTTACTGGTGCAAAAAAAAATGATGGGAATATTTTTGTTGATTTTGACTTACACTTGCATTTTATGTAAAATACTCTCCTAATAATACTATCAACACACATTTGGCCTAACATAGATTTTATTTTTCAAGCCCTGTGTAAAATCAATTTCCAAATTAAAAATGATCAAATTTATGATATGATTTTCATTAGACAATTTGTACAAATTTACCTTTTCTTCTCACTGCCAGCATGTGCTGCCCGTACTGGTATTTCCCACAGAGAAGACCAATTAATGTCTGCTGTTATTTCAGTCACCATACTGTATGGCTACTTAATTATGTTCCAGCCTAAAGATTCTATATAATTTCTCCACTCTCTTCCCTTCCGCAGTAGTTAACTCTGCTGAAATTCTCATTTGGTATTGAAATTTGAAAAGAGCGCTTAAGAAACAGTAGCCTAAATCCATGTATACTTTCTTCTCCAGTACTCTCACTTACAGCATACGTTCTTACACAACACTGATCACTATACTATCTAATGAAATTTTTGGTCAAAATGCTGCAAGGACTTGTTTTGATTTGATTTACATTGTAAAAGATGATAAATTTAGTTGACCCAATCTGACCACAAATGAATCAAAGCATTACTCTTCAAGGCAAAAGTCTATGTAGTATTATAGATGTGTTTTTGAAGATGTGCTTGTATTGTTAGACAAGCAAAGGGGATATTTTAAAATCAGATGCCCCAAAGTCAAGTTCATTCACATCTATGATTTAAAATTAAATCCCATCAGCTGACTTGAAAAGTCAAAAGACTTTGCAGTAACAAAGGTGGATGCTTGGGTAATGATGGTCCAGGTTACAGAGATTCTAGAGACTCATAGTAAAGTAAGGATATGTGATATGTGCCATCTGAGTGCCACAAAAAAGAACAAAAAAGAAAAAAAAAAAAAATGCACTGGCTTCCTGTTGTTAAAACTGTTAAGAAGCCTTTCATTTGACATTAATCCTAAAATATTTTCCAGGGAAGCCCCACAGGTAATATAGTTTAACAATTCAATCTGGAAGTTGTAAATACATGGTTTTTGAAATGTCCATATCCAGATAAAACCTTTTTTTCCATGCCCCCCCCAGGTAAGTGATCCTGTATATTGCTGTTACAGGCTATGCTTTGATCAGTTGCTGACCATGAGATACTAAACACTATTGTTGGTTCCAGATCAATTAGTAGAAATAGTATAGAAATAATTGGGAGGGGGTTTTTTTTGTTTGTTTGTTTGATTGGGTTTTTGTTGGTTTTTTTTTCTTCTTCTACCAATTTGCTTATTCTTTAAGTTTTGCTTCATGATCCAAGTAAAAAAGTAGACTTGTTCTGGTTGGAAGAGACCTTGAAGAACCTCAAGTCCAACCATTAACCCAGCACTGCCAGATCACAGCTAAACCATATCCTGAAGCACCACGTGAACAGATTAATAATGTGGCTTTCTGCAGAAGAATGTATATATGAAAAATACGTTATGTGATACTTTTGCACTAAAATCAATTTAACTTGCAAATGCAAGCTAAATGCATGTGAATGCACAAAGTGATCTTGCCCATTTCCCAAAGACTTAGCAGGCAAAGTGCTGCAGTAAGATGCCCTGTTACGCAAATGCTATTAATTTACAAAATACCCTATAAGTTTATTTTTTGAAAGTATATTACAAACAATTCAAACTAAACTACGTTTGTCACATAAACAAAATGTATTTATCAATTAAAAAAAACCCTGCATTTTGTGCTATGCTATCTTTGCATTGCATTTGCTTGCATACCCACTAATTCACAAACTCATTGATTTGATTGCTTTATTAGTTATTAGAGAAAAATAGTGAAGTTGAATTATTTACATCTCTGACACTTCTTATGTCGTACTTACTGATCTAGATGGAGCTAAATTTTATGCTTTATTATGGTCGGATTTGTAGTAAGCTCCCTACCTCCCTCATCAGGGGATGTATATATATTAAAATACTTATATAATTATTCTGTCCTCAATAACTAATTGGGAATTTGATACAGCATTTCCCCCAAATTTCTACAACCAGGCCATGAAAGTAATTATTAATTTCTCCCACTAAAACAAAAAGGTCTTGGAATGTAGGTCAAACCAAGGGGATTTATGCCCCTCCC
>JANHGN010004314.1:0-35347 GCA_024605025.1 Megaceryle maxima | reverse complement strand
GCTCAGGGAATTCTTGAGGTTGACCGGAGGTCTCAGACCAGGGAGCTCCAATGTTTTCCAGGGTGGCCAGGGACTGGTCTTTTCTTTATGTTTTATTTAAAATGTTAATGGAGTGTATCTGCAATTCCGATAATTTATCTTTAAATCACTGTTCTCCAGAATAATGCACTGTGAGCACTGTAATACATGGGCAAGTCCTCTTAAAGAACATGCATCAATTCTCTTCCTTTCTGAAGCACACTGCAAATGCCCTCTAACAGGGCACAGCAGCATTACATAAATCATCTTATATGAAAAATTAACATGACATCAAATATTTATAAATATTAATGTGTATGTTAATATAACCAAAGCTGTAACAAACAATCATAACCTTGCCAAGTTTCTTAGGACAGGCGCCGCTGATAATGATATCCATTATCTCTGGAGGAATGCGCAATTATGAAAGTATACATGGGATGCTATATTGTTATCTGCTTTTAAGTTCATCCATTAAACACTCCACCTCACACTGCATGTTAAGCCCCCTCTTAGCTCTTTGTCAGGTATTATTCTGTGTATTTACACATCCATGTGAATGAAAAATGAACTGTTAAATGTATACAATTTCCTTTTAATTTAATTTCATATCATACATTTCTTTGCTCTATGGCAATTATACCTAGCTACCTATCCGTCTGTCTATCCAACTGTCTATCTCTTTATCACATAGAAATTAGTGAAACCCTTGGGTTTATCTTTTATACACGCTGCAGGTATGCTATTCTGATTAAAGCAGTGTCAGTATTTACAGTAGCAAATTTAATTTTTGTGGTTTAATAATGATTCTATAAAAAGTAAGTTCACACTTAAGGATAAAATACAGCATTTCATCATGACCAAATTTGATCAGCTGCTATAAATTTCAAGGACTTTTTGTTATCATCACTTATCTAACATTGTAGTGACGGGGAAGAAAATGTTGGGCCAACAACACAAAAGTAACTGTGTTTCTCAGACAGACGTGACCAGAGGTTGTACAACTGTGCCTAGTACATGTGCAAAAGAGCTTATGTCCCAGGAAACTTCCTTAAAGGTTTAAGATGCACATGCGAGGCTAAGTGATCCTGATTACCATTTACAGTGAAGTCTTCACCTGAGCTGAACAATGACTTCTGCCTCTTTGGTAATACAGAGATTCAAATACATATGAAGACTTTGGCCCATGACTTATTTTTCAAAAAAGATCACAATAAATACAGATTCAGTAAAAACAGTCACTGAAATACTGTATACTGTTAACATCCTTTATAATTCAAGACAAATACAATCAAAATAGGCAGCTTTATGTAATAACATTCTCTTCCTTATGATTATTAGCAGTACTATTATTAGATATGAATATAGTGAAGCCCATTTCAGAAGATTTATTGGAAAATAAGCTTTAAAAAACAGACTTAGTGGCTAGAACATTACTATATTTATTTCACTGAGGAGCCAATCAAAATGCAAAGTAGGTAAAAGACTCACCCAAACTGGGGGGGGGGGAGGGGGGGGAAGGTATAGATCAGCCAGGTATCACCTGGAAGAATGGACTCCAGTGACATTACCTTCCAGTGCTGCTCTGTCACACAAACTCTATGTCCTTGTAGTGAAGTTACCTTCAAAGATGCATCTAAGAAATTCATATAACTTGTGAATGATGGTTAAATATCAGTCTAATGATTCTTCTTCAGTTCAAAATTAATGCTATTTCTAAAATCTAAAAATATTAGGATTTAGGTGATTTGCCCAGAAGAACTAGCAACTCACAAGGCAGAAAGTGAAAGCTGCTTGCTTTCTTAAAAATAGTGAGGATTGGATGAGTCACTTAAGATGTGTTCTCAGTATTGCATTGATTCCTCTGACATTCCAAAAGCAAAAATAAATTTTTGGAGGGTGGCAGGGGAAGGAAAAGCAAAATAAAAAATTTACAGATTTTGATGAACACCTGGCCTGACTAATTTTGCTCCTTTAAAGAAGAAGATAGACTGGTTTAATGCTTCTATTCCATACCCTTTTTTATTTCACTGCCCATGGCAAAATAGGGAAACCAATATTTACTATTACAAGACAAAACAAAAATCCAAGGCTGAATTTAGAAAGCAAAACAATCTACAAAGGACACACCTTTTCCAGGGGATTTTCACTTTTGTCTACCAAGTCCTTAAAGAGTATTAAAATGCCTAAACCAATGCTGGGAGATTTAGACAAGTTTCTTTCTCTCCCTCCCCACTTCCCCCCTTTATTTATTTATTTTTAAAAAGGGATGGTAGAGAGACTCGTAATATAAGTTTCAAGATTTAAAGAATTTGATTCAGTTAAAGAGGCTATCCCATACCCAGAACAATTTAGAATTTCTTTTTTTCCTGACTTTTTATTGCTAAGTGGGATTGCTGTCATAGAATCATAGAATTGTCAGGACTGGAGGGGACCTTAAAGATCATCTAGTTCCAACCCCCCTGCCAAAGGCAGGGACACCTCCCACTAGAGCAGGTTGCTCAGAGCCCCAGCCAGCCTGGTCTTAAAAACCTCCAAGGATGGGGCTTCCACCACCTCTCTGGGCAACCTGTTCCAGTGTCTCACCACCCTCATGGGGAAGAAATTCTTCCTGATGTGTAACCTTAATCGACCTATCTCTAGTTTTAATTATTCTCTCTAGTCCTATCACTGCCCAACAGCCTAAAAATTCCCTCAGCTTTCGTGTAGGCCCCCTTAAGATACTGGAAGGCCACAGTAAGGTCTCCCCGGAGCCTTCTTTTTTCCAGACTGAACAACCCCAACTCTCTCAAGTCTGTCCTCTTAGGAGAGGTGCTCCACCCCCTTTATCATCACTTTTGCCAATACAAAAAGCTCACTTCATGTTTATAGAGATACTTTGTAATTCATCCCATTTCAAATCTTCAGTAACCACTGAAGTTTATTGTATAGCTTTGTGAATATAAACAAATAATTTTTTAAAGATAATCATTCATACACTTGATTTTAAGATTGCAAATAAGAACAGTAATTCAATATACATCACTGAGATTAACTGTATTATACTGGTCAACATTTTTTTAGTACATAATGAAAAAAAATTATTTTTCAAATAAAATAGTATAGAATTAATGTGTGTATGCCTCAAATGGAAATCATGACATAAATCAAAGCTTGCAAAAGTGTAGGCAACAAAACTAGATGCTCTTGTCTTCATTTCTGTCTCCTATTAATATTTGAGTATGTCAGACATTCTTGTCTCTGGTATTATTATTTTTTCTTTATTATAACCATTCAGTCATTTGCTTATATGTGCCTTTTTTTTTTTTTATTTAAAAAAAAAAAAAGGTGCCATTAGTGTATTTGTAGGCTATATGCAAAAGATTCAAATTTCAGAACCCATGGTGTCTCTTAGTATCAGAAAACAACAGACACAGAGTGAAATAAAAGCCCTTTTCTCACACAAAGGTGACAATCCGAATAGCACCTTTTTGCTATGCAGTTTTAATCTTTGCTTATAAAAAAATCTATAGTTGTCAAGTAAAAATGTCATTCTTGACTGAGGTTAGAAACCAGTGGTGTATTTTCCCTATTACATAAAATTATCAGACAGATTTTCTTAGCAGTTACTTTTGTGCTTCCTACCCTTTCCTTCAGAATACTGAGAGTCAAACCTTTTTGGCAATATGCTTACAATAATGTCTAATCCCCACAGTTAAACAAGAGAGCATAAACTTAGTAGCTTCTGCATGTTTCTGTAGCTTAATGAAAGGACACTGAAGTGATGTGTTATTTGCTCGGTATCATCATAACATAAGAAAAATTCTGTGATATTCTTTCTTTTATTTAAGCCTCTTTTAATGTCACAGCCCTCCATATTAATTTCCAAGTGAAGAAATACCATATTCCTGCACTTTACATACATGCTCATTAATGCAGACATCTAACTTTTTACATAGAGAAACCCTACTCACACCCCAAATAGTGTTTTGGTCTTACATATTCTTGGATTAGTATTTATCATGTGGAAATAGAAATGATTTCACTAATGTTACCAATAAACTTAAAAGTTCTCACATAAAAAGACTGATTGGAAAAGCATCTATTTAAAGAACTGAGGTTAGATTAAAAATTGCAAATTTACTTTTTTAAAAAGTTTTGGTCCCTTTCTTACTGATGCAGAGATGACTTTTAAATTTCTGATTAATATAAAACTCTCTGGATAAAATGGTGATATTTTAAAAGTATATCCTGTATATCATTCATACATTTTTAAAAAAGAAAAGCTACAGAAGTGACAGCTAAATATACACATTTTCTGATTCCTCTACAATGTCTTTCCCTTGTAGTATTGAAAAGACTGAAGCAAATTTTAGACAAGTATGCACCAGGACAAAAATACTGGAAGTTCTTACTGAACTAAAAAGGCCCCTATTTAGACTTCACAGATTGTTCAGAAAATGCCATTGAAAGTAAGAGCTTAAAAAAGAGAATCATTCTGGAAGTATGTATCCTTTTCAAACGTGGCCACTGTGGTACCTGCATGATTTAATTTAGGTATGACAAGAAAACAAATTATCTGAAGCATGAAGAAAAGTACGGATTTTGCTTAAATGAGTGAAGGAACAGCTGGTCTTGTGCCACGGTGGATTGTATTCAAAAACCAGCTGAAACCAGGTTGAGGAATGAATAAAGGATCTAAGGCTGATGGAAACTAAACATGTTACCAAGGTGACATACTTTGTCTTGGTGGGACAGCTGTACTATTATTGAAACATCCTAATTCAAATAACCTATGGTGTGCTATTGCTGAAAAGGCAACTTGCTTTCTCTGCTTGAAAGGCACTAAATTGCTGTAATTGCTAACAGAAATAATGCAAGGAGCAGAAAAAGATGTGTGTTTTGCAGAATAAGGAATTAGGACAGGAACAAGAAAAAAAAAAGTTATACAACATTTTTGATGCTTTCCTCACAAAGAAGGTTAGAAACTGGTCAGCTAATATTGTACTTCTATACAATTACATTTCTAATTGTAAAATAATGCTTATCAAGTCCTTAACACCAAGGAATCAGCTGCAAGTGGGAGAGTGTTTTCTAATTGTGTTTTTGAATTTTAGCTGTTGCATTCCATTAGCACAAGAACTTCATTAAGCATAAATACATGGTTAAGTAGTGGATCTAGCTTTTGTATACCCAAGGAAATAACAATCAGAAAAATGATGAGAGATCAAAATTCATGAATTCCTTGACCATTTCCATTTTCCCTCCTTTTCTCTCTTTGTCAGTATTTACTTAAAATGTTTCAGGCCTCAAACTTACTAAGGCAACATCTAACACTGTCACTTAGAACATGACAATGTTTGGGCTAAGTGTAAATTACAAGGCATTTTGTGAATAATGACCTTTCTCAAGGCATCCAGAATGGATCTTTGCACTCGTGTTCTTGCCATATGGCTCACAAAGTATCTCTAGATGTGATTGATTGATTTCCTGATTATTTTTTTGTTGGTCATAAAAGTGAGCAGATTGCAGGTAGAAGAAACGGTCCAGAGAGAAATATTGAGAAGTTCTCTTGATGTAGCATTTCTGAAGTTAACATGGTTTTAATTTGAAATGTCTTATAATTAACAAAGTGAGGTTTTTGTGTGATTTGAGCTATACATTTACCTCTAGTGCATGCCTAATTTTTTCAGCAGATTGGAACAGAATGAAAAGGGATGCAGAATACACAAATTTATCTGAGTTTCACTTTATTGATGTTAATGACATTTCACTTTTCCTTTACATATGAATTTGTCTTTTATAATCTAGATCCATTTTAGCACTATATATATAAATAGATACATTAAATATNNNAGCTTTTGCTGACTCAACCCTGGGAAGGGCACTGCCCTTCCTCCTACAGTAGAGATGATGCTTCAGGAACAATCAAGTATCCTGGTGAGACAATGAGTTTCCAAACAGCAGCCCCCATCCACCAGCCAGCAGCTACCTAGAGTCCAGATGCTGAAGTAAAGAGAAATATTGGTACAAAAAAACCCCAAACCATAATAAAAAATAACAAACAAGAAAACCTAGATTGTATCTAAAAAGCAACATTCAGAATGTATAAGAGGGAAAACACACAGAGGGAAATTTCTTCAGAGCCAAGCTATATTGCCTAATGACAGCTTCATTGTTATCAATATGGCAGGATTTCCCCTCCTGCTCCGAAAGGTCACAGTTTAAATTTTCACTGCAGTCTGAAGTAGGACTATGTCCATATTTCCCCATATTAACCAAGTGTGAATATTCACACTGGGAAACAGAGAGGGGTTGTAGAAGTTGGAAAAAAAACCCCAAAGACGAGTTCAGATGTAGTGAAAAAAAAAAAAGTCTCCTGCTAGGACTGGGATGAAACTGGAAATGCAATTCCTGGAAAGCCTGGGAATCTTCTCGACTGTAGGGTTTTCAAAGACTGTCTAACCATAAACTGATACTGTTTTAAGTTACTGTTACCATGATGAATAAAGACATAGGTACCTCTCTCAGGCCATACAAATGCAACGTTGTTGGTGGCTGTACACAAAAAACACATACTCAGAAGAGCCCAACTAGAAATGTATGCATTTAACTTTGCTAGAGTAGCTGTATACATGAAACAATTTGGGGAAAGAAGTGAGGCTAGCACTCTAAATCCTCATTCAGGGGATCATTCTTAGCCCTGCTCTTAGGTTCACTATACTCTGCTTGCAGCTTTGCACAAAGAGTACTTAAACATCACTTAAAAATTGGTACTTGCCTCTTTTACAGCCTTCTTTTACAACTGTTAATTATCTTGTGAGTTACATGTACCAACTGTGATGTGAAGTATTAATATACTGTAAGAATGGTCATTCTACTGCTATTCACAAACTAAAACCCAAGCATGTTTTTGTCACTTTTTTGAGGAAACTCACAATTATTTGCAACTCCTCTGCATGGCCATGCAGTATCCAGATGGAAGCTTTATAAAATGGTAGATGTGGAAGTTACATATAAAGCTTCATTTGTGTAATCTTAGAACTGAATTAAACCAATATATACTTTTTTTTTTTTTTACCCTAATCACAGACTGAAGAAAAAGCTGTTCTGAAAGTTTTGCAGCTCTCAAAACTTGTGAAAACAACATTCTTAGAAGACCTGTAATGCAACAAGAGTATATTGTTCTTAATTTCCATGCAATTTCTCAGTGTCTAGAAGTAGAAACCTGACCAGCACATGAGCAATTTTAGATGCTAAAATCTGTTGGGACCATGTTGAGGCTTAACAATTAAAAATAATTCTTCCAGTGGATGTCCAGAAACAGTTGGATTCTAAATCAGTACTGTCTTTATGAATAGTACAGCATATTAAATGTACTCATTTTTAATACACAGCAATAAACTGCATCTTTTTCCTAATGACACTAACAACTAATTTTCTGTAGATTTACATTTGAGATCCCTGGATGAAACCCTTTTGTAATCAGTATAATGATATACATACAGAAAAGCATGACACTTTTTTTTCCCTAAAGCTCAGCAGCTTGAAACACTGAAGTTGCACATGAAGCACTGATAATTGTTTCTGTGTGGTTACATCAGATTTAACATCGCTGCATAGGTCACCTCAGAGCATCACAATGACCATATACAAGCTTATTGTACCAAAGGTCATGCAAAACTGTCCCTGCATTGAGAGCTATTTTATCCTCCTCGTTTATTAATGATGATCTATCCATACTAATGGATTTAGCTTGTAGAGGGGCTGGGGAAAGAATGAGAGTCACTATATCTCAGCTTCCATTCTTCATTAATATTAATTATTATCTTCAGCTATAGCATACTGGTAGAGTACACACTAAGAACATACAGGACAAAGAGCTCCAGTGCTTAACAGCCACTTAACAGGCACATGTATTCATTTTGAGAATCAAACACACTCTGTAATATGCTGTTATTTTTCTGAATTATTAACTATGGCCTCGTATATCAACAAAGAACTTTGTTTCAGTAACATCTTTTTAGACTTGATGATATGAAAGTGACAATATAAGGTTGGATGTTTACTACATGAAAAAATAGTATTTTTTTCAAATAACACTGGTATATTTAAAACAAAAAGAAAATATTTTTAGCTAGCAGTAATGCGGTCCCTGTGCTTAAAAAGCTTCCAGTTTGTTTACTATGAGTTCAGTTACATAAATGCTGCAGAATCAATCCCAAGTCCCACAAGAAGTCGTATTAAAAGCAGTAGAAGTCATACACCTGTCAGGAAAATCTGCAGATAAGCATCTCAGACTGAATTCTTAGTTTTATAAATTATGAGGATCTTTGCATATGTAACACTCTGCATTCCTGTCACTACAGTTAGGTAATTGAATTTACTAGCCAAACCTCTTGAATGTTCTTACAGAAATTCCCAAAGCAGGAATGGAAGCTCATCATATAATTCCCAGTGTAAATCCAGATAAATTCTATGTTTATATGTTAGGTGTACATTTGGGAAAAAAAACAAAACAAAACACACACACCCCAAAAAAACAACAAAAAAACCCCAACCAACCAAACAAAAAAAACCCCCAAATCCAACACCCAAAATACTTTTCCATGAATGTCTATTAAAAAAAAAAAGTGTGATACTGAAGGATCTCATACCCCTGAGTAACTACATTAATAGACAATAATCTCCAAAAGCTAACTCTCAACTCCAGTAACTGCATATAGGGCAATTTTGGAGGAGAACACCACCTTAGGGATGAGAAAAGTGCTGGAGAAAAAAAAATGGAGAAAAATATGAAACTATATTAATTAAAAAAAAAAAAAAGCCATTTGCTGAGATACACTGTATGGTGACTGTGGAAATAACATGATATTTGAATGGAAACCTGCCAAAAGGAACCTGACAATGCATGCAGAATGCCTTATATTAAAAGAGGAAAGTAATATAATACATAAAAAGGAAATTGTCATATCAAACACCTTGCACTCCTCAATATTATAGCAGTGGCCCTGCATAGTCATTTTCTAAAAAGAAAAGTTCCATCACTGAGAAAAATTAGATAAGATTGAATATTTCATTTGCTAACAAAAAGATGTCTGAAAGGCAATTAGAAAATAAACGGAAAACATAAGTTTGCTATAACTTGATTTTCATAAATGATGGTGAAATAGTTTCCTTTTGTTAGAACATAGTAATTTTAAAGAAATTTCATCTGCTTGCTTTGTTCTAGTTATGCTAAAATTTTCCATGTACTTATTAATAATTTCGTCCTATTCTACTTTGCTGTGTAACTTTCTCATTTTAATTCTATCTTTTAGCTGCACATACATAGATGTTGCATATTTAAATTTCTACTTGTTTCACTGTTGCTTATTGACAACAAATAAATCTTATTTAACTCACGTTGAGTATGTTCAATATTCAATATTCTTATACCAGAAAGCCTATATTTATAATAATGTCTGGGAACATTGGGAAAATTTTAATAAGTCCATGCACTTTAGAAACTCCTGCTGAAAAGTAGATAAAAAAGGAAAACTGGAAAATGTAAAAAAAGGAACAGCTTTTCCTACCACATACAACACCGCAATGTATGCATGGAAAATAAACACTTCATATGAATTACCATTTTGGTGGTTTGTAAACTAAAAGTAATATATGCTTTTCATTATTTTAGTAAAATTAAAGAATGGGTTTACAGCAGTATCTTTAAAATTTCATATTGTTCAAGTCTGTTTAGGCATGGCAAATCATTTCAGCAAGATGAATGCCTATGCAGCAGAGGTACTTATAGATAATGCAATACTTGAATTCAAAGCTAAGAGAAATGGATACTCTCATTTTTATGTAAGCCATTATTAGAAGTTACTTGTAAGAAATCTGGCATTCTATGTCCTATTGATTTAATATAAACTATGTATTAGAACATACTTTTTTTTTTTTTTTTTTTTTTTAATGTGAGATTCACAGGAGTAAAAGAAATTACATATGGTGAAAGTACAAAGATTTATAACATAAATGGATGAGTGAAAGGATTTTTGACCCACATTTGGCCAATCTCAAGAAAAAGGTAGTATGTTACAAGACTTTGCTAAATCCCACTAAAATAACTACAAACACACTTTGTAAAATGTTTTTAAAAGCAGTGATTATTTTTACTTGACAGTCACGTTACTAATTTTGAGGTTTAGAGCTTGTACCTTCATTGTATTAGTCCAATTTTACATCAGTGTAACTGCATGGATTTCACTGGAATTTTCACCAGTGCTGAACTTAGCAGAGAGGCAGATGAGGACTGTAAGATATGTGGCATTCATCAGCAAGGGTGAGCAGCTTACTGCTAAACTGAAGGGCATTTGATTACCTGTTACAGATGCTGGAATTTCAGAAAGTACTTTAGAGCCATAACATACAATTCCTTCCTTCTTCTCTTTTCTTAAAAACAATGCCTTGCATTCAGATTGAAAGAAAAAAAACCTCCAAAACGATCATTCTCTGGTAGAATTCTTTATGCTTCTGTAGTACACTAGTGATTTGAGTGTTACTCTAGGTTTGGTCATCTTAGACTGAAATAAACTTTCTAAGTTGGTCTGTGCTCCCAGAGACTTTATCTTCTGTTTCCTTTTGACTGAAAAATTGATGGGATTTTATCTCACTTAAAAGGAAAATATACACAAATGTATCAATTTTAAATGAACATGTTTCTGCATTTAAAGGCAGTAAACTTTTGCTTATTTTCATAGTCTCCCCTAAAGCTGGTTTCAAACTACCCACAAATGCCAAAGCATGTTATTTATAGTGTAGGACGTTTATTCTTCATTTATTTGTCTGTTTGGTGGTGGTGGGGTGGGTGTGTGTGAGCACCAGTGTCACAACTAGCAGTTCTTTGCTACACAGAAAAAAATATAATTTCAAATACATATATTACCTTTGATAGAGTTTAAAACTAGGAAACATAAATGGAGAAATATTAAAGTATCAATTTTTTTGGGGGGGGGCGGAAGATAATGCTTTTTGTTCCTTTGTCAGTAAGTCTTAATGTTAAACTAATCATCAGGGAGGAAACTTAAGAATGATTGTTATGAATTTCTATTAGGAATTGTCCTTTTACAAAAGCCAAACTGACATAATTTCTTGACTCTAATCTTGATGTCAGCAATAAGTGGTCAATAATGTTCTTTCTTTTTGGTAGACAGGCACTTAGAAGTATTAAATAGTAGTGGAGAAGACCTCTTATTTAATAATAAAATAATTTTTCTGAGGGTAGAAAAATTCATTTGCACTTTTGCTTTTCTTTTTTAGCAAGCAGTCAGAAACAAGTATGTAACACAATATATCTCTCTGAAAATCAACTTTTTTCCTAAATAACAGCTGAGAAGAATGCATTCTCAAGGTGAAGTAAAAGATGAAACTTCCTATGGGATACATCCAATTTTGAACATCATTGGAATGCCATCTTGGTCTTTTATTACAGTCACACCATCTTTTTTTTTTTTTTTAATTCAGTTCTCCTGAAACAGTCCCACGTGCTGCTAGAATAAGGATTGCTATTGCATGTATGTGCTATTATCTGACTACTGAATTCTCACAGATTCCCAAAGATCTGCCCATTGTTTTCTATTGCAAAATCCTATGTCATGAGCTGAAACCACAGAAAGGTTCTTTAACTGTCATACTTTCAACAAACCTCAAATCTGCAGGAAATTTGCCAGTTATACTAGTGAAATATTTTTATCCCTTTCTTTTAAATACAAAGAAAAAGAATTGAAATATTATTCCAGCAAGATAACAGAGAAACTCAGAAAACTTGATCTTAAATGTTTTATTTTACTATAAAATCCAGGCGTGTAAAAGTATTTTTGTGAAGTAGTGCAATGGTACATATACCAGTAATAGACCTTTTGAAATTTGAAGAGGCATCAGCGTATCTGAAATACATATATATGGATATATACATATTGCGTGCTACTTTACCCTCTCTAGCCTTTCCCATCCCAAAATTCTGTAAAGGAGAAGAAATGGATACATCTTATCCATGTATTCTAGTCAGGACAATACTGATTTTTTTTTTTTTAAGTTACAAATATGAAGGATATAAACAAGAACTAGTGCAAGAATCTTCTCATCATTGAGTATAATTCTTAAGAATGTTACACATTAGTAAACAATTAATCCTCTGATCTTGTTCATTGACTCTAACTCATGCTAAACATGTCAACTCCTATGCATCTAATACCATCATATGCATTCGCTAGTATAACAGGACAGACAGAAATGAGTAGTTTTAGATCATTTAATTAGGTTATAGGGGTTTTTAAATATAATTCAGTAAGTATGTGAACTTTTAACTCATGTTAACTCAATTTCCTCTTGCTTTCATTTACCATTTTTGGGGACATTACCATGATTAGACAAAGTCCTTCAGTTCTTAATGTTCTCAATAAATTCTGATTTAAATTGACTGCCATTTTCTTGCTATAATAAAGTAGGTATTTGACATCTCAGAAGGAACCAGACTACTGTCTATTATATTTTCTCAAAAAAAATTTTTCAAGTTCCATAAAATCAAAGGGAGTTATACTAAAAATTGCACTGAGTAGCCACAACAGGTAGGTGGGCTGGACAAGGACATACTCAAAACACTTTCACAATTCTGATTCTTTGGGGAGTTAAAATGTTGCTGCATGCCTTTTGTTTGACAAGGTAAATAACTCTCCATTCATATTTAACTGCTTTGTTACAAAGTTATTAGCAGGATCTGAACTCACTGTGAATAAAATGAAATATCCATCTTGTCCCCAGTATATCCACTGTGCTGAAATACAAATGCAACAGTACTGTTCTTTTTCTGTTAGGTTCAAAGATTTGTGTGGGCCAAGTGCCTTGAAAGGCAATCTGCTAAACTGCAAAACGGTACACTAAAAATTCTGCAAATTTATGTATAAAAATTCACTGGAGGCTTTTCTGTTTTATTCTTTTTTTTTTTTTTTTTTTTAGATTCAAGCAATTCTCAGATATATTTATAACTTCTTTGGTCAAGTAAAGATCAGGAATGACATATGGGATAGAAAAAGAGGAGATTCATAGCCCTAAGTCTCTCAGTTCCTCATAAGACTATGTATTCACACCACAGACATATATCTTGCAAATATCTGTATTTTGCAATCATGGCCTACGCAGGGCTCAAAATGTGCAGGCAAATAATAGTGTGCTAGACTAGCATATTTTGGAGAACAAATTCTGCCTTCATATGTACTCTGCATACTGGATCTTTTTTCTATGCTACAGTCCTTTTCTTCTTTCTATTTTGGCTCCCTCTCTAGACTTCTTTGACCTCCAGCATGTTTTAATCAGCCTTCCCTCCACATTTCATCACCTGTGGCCCTCTTAATTCATCTCTGATTTATTCCAAGGCAAACGTGTACCAAGGCAACACATTTTAATAAGCGGCAATCTCCTGTCCATCCTTCCTGGTAACTAGATCTGCTTGGTAATGCCAACTTAAAATTTACTAAGTCTACTGCTCTGTGCTCTCCATGGATTTAGAAGAAGAACACAGCTCTCCCCTGCAATAAATCCTTCCTCTACTTTTTATATTGCCTCACATTTTTTAAGTGCCTTATTTATTTAGATATTAATCAAGAGTCACAAAAATAGGAGCCTCCAGTTACATGTCTATATTCATGCTCAGGTTCTTTGTATCTTTAATGTTCTAAAATACTGATCCTAATGGGAAATCTTGAGCGTTGAGCACTTTTCAAATATCAACTCTACTATAAAGGGTTTGAATGTGGATTTTGATCCAAAACTTGGCTTGCTATTTTATTTTTAATTTTGCCATGCCCTAGTTTTGCCTCTTAACATTTTTTTCTTGAAACGGAACTTTGACTTTGGCAATTTCTGAATCATTCTTATACCATTATCCAATCCCTATTAAAAAAAAAAATAAAAAAAAATCCTGCCTTCCCCCCCCCCCCCGATGTTTTTATATTGAGGATTTTTATAGTTCCAGGCTTATTTGGTTTTATGTGAGCCATTTTTCTTTCACACAGGTACAAAAGGACCTGCCTTCTGACATCTATCTTCTTTCATTCTTAGCTTCATCGACAATAAACCTCGTAATATTCTGTATGAATAAAATGCAACAAAAAGAAATGGTCTTGTATTGTGTCTTTTTTTCCCCTTTTCTATAGTTCATTGCATCATACAGCTCTAAACCAAGACCAATCATTATCCAAAGATTTTTATACTAAGTAGCTAAAATTTCACAGAATAATTATACAAAGAAGGAAAACACTGTTTCATATTAGACTTGAAAAATAAATTCACATCGCCTTAATTTGCACGTATATTTTCATAATAGAAGACTTTACTTTGGGAACATAGAAGTCTTCTAACTATCTGCTTCCTGTATTATTGTAATAGAGCAAAGGACAGTTAGACTCCGTAAATGCTTCAGAATGTTGTATTTATGTATTGAAGCATTTAGCACAAGAAAGAAATAAGTAGATAAAGGAGATTTACCTGCAAATGCAAAGAAGGAATTGCATTAATGTGAGCTGGCTGCCTGGCCTGGATTTTTTATTTGTATTGGAACTTTCATCTTTCATTTTAGCAGGGTTCTCAAGCTCAGACCATACATAAATTTTTTTTTTTTTTCTTTTACATTAGGTCAGATTTTTCGATGTATTAAAGTTAGACAGTGTCCATTAAGCTTTCTTATTCATCTTATTTATTTACTATGTTTAAATCCTCCAGGATTAGGCAAAGAGCAGAATTTTAATTGGTAAATATTTTTAAAAGAACTCTGGAAAATCACTTTTAAAATTGCTTCAAAACAGAAAAAATGCATCACATTAAAAAATGTTAGTTACATTAATGCAATTAAGCTACTGCTTATTTTGTTTTCTATTTTCCATCATGGTCTGTCTTGCCTTTTCTATTTATTATTATATATAAATATATACATAATTCTGTAGACAGAAATAAATTGGCCTATGAATAAATCCTATATTTTCATTTTCAGAACATGCACTGCAATAGAATAGGACTCAGAGTAATTTTTTGGCCCTGAGTGTGTTATTTGTTTACACGGTTGGTCCATTTTACCTCCAAATATGAGTGTAATTTTTCATAACCTGATCTAATTTTACAGGATGAAAATTACCTTTACTGTAAACCAAGGAAGGAATAAAGTAAGTAACATCTGTAAAATAATTCAAAAGAAGTTAGTTCCCTAGAGGTATACCTCCTGCAATTTTCCACCGGTAAATGACAAGAGGAAAGGGACAGGAGGCTTTCTGTTCCTGGTGACCACAACATCGATAGTCTTCCACAGAAGACCATAATAATTGTAGGGATTCACACTGATTTCCAAGGACAGAGTGCTTGCAAAGACACCAGGATGCATGTGGAAGACACAGGGCTTACCTTACAATGGGAACTAGGTGGGAGGATTTGGGAAAAAAACAACCACCATCAAACAAAAAACCCCTACACAATCTACAAGTGAAAATGTCGTGCTTCAGGTTGGATGCCATGAAATCCATGAGTACAATGTTTATTGAAGAGGAAATTGCTATGCCTGCATGAATGAAAAATGAAATTATTTAATCCTAAAAAGTACTAAGTTTTGCACCAGCAATGACTCAGCATCTTTCCAGCTTACATGCAAACAGAAATGTATAATTAGAGTTATTAGAAAGAGTAGAGAAAATAATACCAATGCATGAGATGAAGGATATGCTTGAAATAGTGCTGCATACAAGTCTGACCCATTATTCACTGTAAAAATATTGCTAATAGAATATACTTGGCAAGTCGACAGCTATTCCTGTATCAAGCAAAAAGATAGTGCTGAACAGCACTATCCCTGAGCTTGTGAACAACGCTGTCAAAGAACTGTCTTTATCTTTATAGCTTCCAGTGGGCTTTGAATGTTTAGTTTTGGTTTTTCTTTTATATATATATAATCTAATATAGAGTATACACCTTATCCTAATGATAAATATACCAGAAAGAAATTATGTAACACACATTTCTTAAAAGTAGAGTGCAATATACTGTCTAACAATCCTGATCTGTCTGTGAACAAGAAGGGAGGGGGGAGAACAACCTCCATCTTTGAGTTATAAGGAAACCAGGCTTCTTTCCAAAATCCAAATGCTTGTATCATGTCTTCACAATACCTATGACATGGGAAGGGAACTATGATCTATTGGGTCAGTTTCAAGACAGATCCACCTTGTCTTTCAAGAAATGATGGACTTATTATTACAATCCACTAGCACATTTGTATATATATCTGGCTTCTATGCTTCCTCTTACCCTCCTGACATTTCAAGCATTCTCTGCCAGATCTTACAAATGCTCTCCACTAAAAATAACGCTGACATTTGCAAGTGGCATGCACTAATCACATTCAGAATAGGATTTTTTATATACTTATTTTTGTTTTATGTTTTTCATAAACCTTGGCTCTAGTTGTGGAAAAAAAAATAAAGGTATCAAATACATTCCATAGTTTCATTAAAACAAACAGGTTAAGCTATTATAACTGAAGTATTTTGATACTAATATATTATGTACATGTTTGTGTTGCCTTTTTTTCTTAATTTTATTTAAATAATCACTTGCCTATCCAGTTTTCAGCAAGTGAAGGCAATGGAAGTTTGTCTCAGTATGTGAACAACTCCATGTCTTAACTCAAAACTCCAGTTTGGGACTCATGTACACTGAGAAACATGAAACCAGCTTCTCCAGAAATATGGCCTCACCTCCCCCTCAAAGGGGAATAGATGCTTATCAATTCATCTGCTGCATTCACTTTTTAAATGTCACCCTAGTGCTTCAGAAGCCCCTTATTCCCAGTTGCTTCACAACTTCAGTACTGCTACAGGAGCTCTGCCTGTAACTGAGGGTAGCTCGAAGTGCCACACCCAGGAACCGGGAAGAATGTTCTCCCATTAAACACAAATTGTTTTCAGTTTGGCTTGGTTTGGATCTTTTTGTCTTACAATGTCATGGAAGAAACTTTTTTTAATAAAAAAACCTGGCTTTTAAAGAGTATGGCTTCTAGGCAGTCACTAGAAGGCTGAGGCCTCTGCTTGCTATGAATAAATTTTCATCCGGTTTGCTGCCAGAAATGGGAATTTCCATGCATTCTCTCAGTTAGCCCTGGCCCTTCAAATCAGAGATATTAAGTCTTTGCTTGCCACAGTGCCCAGTTTGTACCTTCTTTTCCTGCCATGGAGGAAAAAGAGAGTGTTCAAATCGCTGTCAGGCTGACGGAAGACACTATGCATTTCCTGTGGGATTTTATGGTGGAAGTCCTGTAGCTCCCTGCACAGACCTCACTTAATGTTTAGTACATTAAGCTAATGCGCTTCTGACCTGCTGTTCAAATCCATCTCTGTTTTCATTTCAGTCTTCTGTATATCTTAATCGATGTTTCAGTCACAAATATTGCAAACAGGATTCACAAATATTGTATGTAAAAACTTAAACACTGAAATTAAAAAGTCATGAAGATGCTTCTATAAATGTTTAAACAAATCTGCATATCCTTTGCAAAAGAAGAGCTGCTTTTTATTTTCCTTCCCCCCCCTCCCCAAAAAGACCTTTTAATTCTCCTTTATTCACATCATGCAAGTCAGAAACCTGAGGTCATATAACTCCACTGATACTAAGGCGAATATCCAGTGTCATCCAACAGGAAAATTCCTACTCCAGGTAATATAAGGAGGCCTCCAGCTGGTCAACGATACAATGACTAGTCTGTTTAAATAATAGCTGATTGTCTCTCATAGCCTAGAGGCAACACACATGAACTACAGGATACTTTTGGAAAGATACAACTATAAAGGCTGAGATACCTGGGGCAGTTTAGCCTGGAAAAGAGAAGACAGAGGGGATCTTTTTAATGTTTACTTACAAATATGTGAAAGGTAGGTGTCAAGTAGAAGGGCCCAGTCTCTTTCTAGTGGTGCCCTGTGATAGGACAAGAGGTAATGGTCACAAACTGGAACACAAGAAGTTCCACCTCAACACGAGGAAAAACTTCTTTTCTGTAAGGGTGATGAAGCCCTGGAACATGCTGCCCAGGGAGGCTGTGGAGTCTCCTTCCCTGGAGACTTTCAAAACCCATCTGGATATGTTCCTGTGTGACCTGCCCTGAATGATCCTCCTTGGGCAGGGGGGGTTGGACTCAACAATCTCCAGATGTCCCTTTGAACCTCCAGCATTCAATGATTCTAGGCCATTATGCTGGTTCTTGCATGGCTCTGCCACTGCTGTGGCATCTGTCTAATACTCTGCTGAAATGATGCAATTTTCAGTACATATTCAGAAGAGATGAAAACTGATTGATAATAATGATAAAGGTGTTTTTTTACTTTTTTTTTAATGAGGTGACTATAGAACCCATGAAAAAATAATGTCTACATTTATTGCATTATTCTGATAAATATTTTCTCTTCACCACATTAAACAAAAAAGAAACCTTATTACTGCTTTTGTCTTACGTTTGAGTTCCCGAGTCACAATATCTCATTCACTGAAGAACACACATCAATTACGAATGGAGGTTCTGAAAAGTGAATGAATTAGCACATTCTCAAATTAAGATATTTTCCCAGGGCATTCATACATCTTTCTTAGCTTCCTCTTTCCTAAATTTAGGATACAAACCTTCCCTCCAAGGGATGTGCCTTTAAGAGAAAAGATAGGGCCTGCTCAATCATGTAAATAGGATGTCTTATTGATGTCTGTTATTTGAAAATTTTCAGAACTACCATTAAAAAAAAAAATCTGTCACAAAGAGTTAATCTGGAGGTGAAAATTTTTATGATGCCTGGAACATGAGACACCATTTGATTTTTATATCGGATACTGTCTGTTCTATACTGTTTGTTCTGTACCAACAAAATTTTCATATAAATATATCTAAAATGCAAAGTCCTTTCAGTTGAGTTCAGACTGGAAGAATCTTCTTAATGGAGCTTATCTCAAAATCATTTGAAGTCCAGTGTCTATGCAAAACCATTAATCTCAGAATGTCTCTAAACACTATTCAGGAGACAGGCTACAATTTACAGTTCCCTGTGACAGGCAAATCACTGGTAGAGCCCTGTCATTTAACCCCAATGATTTCCTCAATAGGCATAGAAAGAAAGGTTTTCATACTGCCCTGTCATAGAAGGGCTATGGAATATGTCAACACTGTATAACTTTACATAAAAATTAAAGCAATGAGCAGGTATTTCAGTCATGAAAATCATCAAGGTGGGCTTTCAGATCAGTGTCAATGATAAAAACTTGCTACATAAAGTATAAAGAAAGCTTTTGCATTTTTTGGGGAAATATATGTGAAAAATTAGATTTTCTTGTGCATCAGGTTTTTGCTGTACATACTTTAAATGTAAGATGGAGCTCTCTGGTTTTATATAAGACCACAATACGGTTTCAATCTCCAGGTACCTAATGGTGCATGTTTGCTGGCAGTAGGAGACACCAGAGCAACGGTCACACTTATCTGTCCAATACACACAAATCTTGTCAAAATTCTGTAGGGCCCAGATGGCTAAAATTTGGATTATGCTTATTTAAAGGGGACACTCTCAGTGGATTTACCATTTAACTGCCTCTATGTTTAATATGTGTTTCACTGACACAAATCAAATTCTATGTAATAACACAGAACCCATCTTAAAGTTTACAGGTATTTACAACACTTTTTCTCTACATTTTTTTTCAGTTGCCTTTATATACATATATTTAGAAAGTGTACAGCAAAACACAATAAGCTAAACATATCTGTTTAACTTTTGTGCACCTTGTTATATTTTTATTGGCAAAAATTGTTTCAGGATACATAACTGAGAAGTCATATTCCAAACCTGCCATCACTGCAGCCTTTTCCATGCAGTGTGCAAAGTAATTATGTTCACATTATGTACATCTCTTCACCTAAAACTGTTCCTGGAACATTATGTAACAGATATCACTGTTGGGTGGTGGAAAAATAAATACCAGAGAGACACACATGAAGCTGTTCAAGAGTCATCTGCTGCTTCCTAACTTTACTTGCCCTGATGTTCCTCCAGAAAGTCTTTCATTTGAGGGATATATAGGAAAGTTATGGTATTGTATCCTTGCAAGTCAGAATTGGCAGTGACTGGCAATAAAGCAAATTCAGGGGAAGAAAAAAAAAAAAAAAGGCATTCCTGTACACTCAGGGAACTGGGCAGACTGGTCTCAAGAGTGGCTGTGGTTACAGCCAACCCAAAGAGACATTGAATGTGTCCTAAAAACAATTTACTCCTCACACAAGTATAAACTGGTGAAAGGATCAAGGAATAAATCAAGTCAATGAAGGGAGGAAGAGGAGACCTTTAGCTATACTCCTCAATGTCTGTGGCTTTCAAATGTATGTTTTGATTTTTCTTCTTTACTACCCACAGACATTCATCATCACAGACATAGCTATCAACTCATCAGCACCTGCATTTGCTTTATCAATACACTGGAAAATCCTACTGGACTACAGTATTCACTAACTTCTATTCAAGTCTGGTCAGATGTAGTAAAAATTAACTAATTCTAAGACTTCTTTAGATTTAAACAAATTGTTGCCCACATGCTCACAAATGTCAGTATCGTTTGACTCAATCTCCAGATATTCCATATTTGTCTTGTATGTCAGGAAGACACACAGGGCAATGGATCTTCTATTAGTAATAACCTTTGGAACTCTCCAGAACTGATGGACTCTGCCTCAGTTATGAGTGTCAAAACAGATGAAGGGCTTTATCCAAACCCTATGAAAGCAACAATGGCACCAGTGCAGAGACTGGAGTCAAAGTATTTAAATGTCATATCCTGGTAGATAGAGCAAACTATTTGAAGGCACACTAGATAAGGAATAACATGTATTTTGTAGGCACATTTTTTAAATGCAGTGTAGTGATAAGCACATAAAACCCCTTCCGCTATGAATTCATTCACATCTGCTCATACAAAATTAGATATCCTTGATAGTGTTTTATGATGGTTTTGTGATACATTATCAGCTAGTAACTTAAATAGTCATAAAGTTTGTTAACTACTAACTTAATCAGGATTGTGCAGCAGGTGGGGTGTAAATATCCTTAAATTAGAAAAATATTATCATCGTTACATTGGTAAACAATCAGTTTTCATAATACCCTGCACAGCACTATGCCACGTTCAGTGAGTGTTGTACGTTGTACATGAGTCATGTAAAACGCAATTTGTCACACTATGCCAAAAATCAGTATTTTCTTCAAAAATTGAGAGCTGAAGCTTGCGTTAGAGGGACTGATAACATTTGTTAAATGACATGGCTTACAGAAGGCAGCTATTAGCATTTCTGTGCACTGGTTTAATCCAGATACCTCAACTTCGATTATCAACACCTCAACGTATTCCAGTTTGTTCTGACCCTTTCCTATGAAAAAGCAGTTAGTTTTGCTGAACTCTCTCAGAGTGTGTACGTACTAATCTGGATAAATGCTCATTAGGGTCAGGGCCTCTGAGTTCTTTTAATTTTGGTTTTGTAGCTTGTAACTCCTGAGTCTTATCCTTCCATTTTCCACAGCTTCAGGTTTTCCATGTGCATGAAACTCCCCACCTTATGCCTTAAATTATTCTGTCCTTCTGGTGTTCCCTGACAGTCTGTGAGGCTCGGGCTTTATTCTCTTTCAGGGTTCATTCTTCTTCTAAATACTCATCATCCATTGCATTCTACAAAGAGAGTTCCCAGCAGTAGTTTTTAAAATAAAAGATAAAATGTTCAGTATCTGAACATTTAAGGCTCTAGTGTTGGTACCTGGAATGCCTCCTGTTGACAATGATGGTTATCACTGGGGGCAACTGAAATCTGTTCATTCTGAACTGTCTTCAGAAATCAGTCTTATCTGATTGTTCTTTCAGATCAAAAGAAATAGGAAGACAAAGTAAGCTGTGCATATTCTTTCACTCCGTACTTTGTTGTTAAAAAAAGGAGGAATCCCACTAGGACCTATAAACCACTTTCAGATATCACTAATCTTTGTCTATGGATTTCTATTTTTTCCATTTATTACCAACTGATTTTGCTGTTTTAATGACATAGCACAGCACTGTTAGGAATTATTGTGAAAAACATAAAATCTAGATAGACAAAAGAGCATTTATTGCTCGAAGGAAAATGACATGTAATTCTCAGCATTTACAGCTGAGATTAGACCTTTTTTTTCCACATTATAGATACGTACTCAGTAATAGGAATACCTGTGAAGTCTCCAAAATCACACCTGGACTCAGGCACAGTTGCTGCATCTTTTAGATATTTGTGGAAGGTAGCTTGCATTGCCTCTTACATCAGGTTCAGTCTCAGTCACTACATACATAACTACCTTTGTCATCTGTATAGCAAGCAGATCAGAGGAATACAATCCTTCACTTTAAAAAAAAAATTTTTAAAAACCAGCATAATTAACGTTGTTGCTGACAAAAGGGATGTGAAATAGCACATAGCAAAGTTTCACTAAAAAATAACCAGGTTGGAATTGGACTGTGAATGGTACACCTCTGGCCTCATGCTCACCTTAACATTGTGCTGGTGTTGCAATTTTTGGAGGCTTCCCGAGAGCTCATTAGGACCCTGCTAAGGATCCCTACTTTTTATATAAAGAGCATTACCCACATGATTGATAACAAATGAATAAATGAAGCATATATTTTATACTGTTTTATAGTCTGACACAGATGTTATCAAGTGAAATAAAATTTTAACATAGAGCCTCTATTTGTCTACTACATCTGGATATTGGCACTTACTATTAATTCATATACTGCTGAACAATTCTTGGGAAGTCTATGTATAACCAACCAGTTACCTATTTTCTAATGGGTTCCACCTGGTTCATTGACCAGTGTTATTCAAACAATCTGTCCTTGATTTGTTTTTTTCTCATTAAAAGACAAACAGGACAATGACCATCTTACCGACACTCATAAAGCATTCGGTCACCTTTCTGCTTGTCTTACTATAATGTTAAAATGAGTTTTGTGAACAACATAATTTGTATAGCAACCTCAAGCATACTAAGTCACTGCACAGCTTCTTCTTGATATCTCTCAGATGCTGTAGAAAAGGATATGATGGCAGCTGAACCTGAGACGAGTTTGCCATCAACTCTGAAATGCAGCATGCATGCAAATGTCCTTTCTGTCATTATTAACTGAAGGAAATGGCTCAGACCTCTTCAAAACCCCATCAGAGTAATCTGGAGGTCAAATCTCAGTTTCAGGAAACTCCATCCCTTCCTATAGGGATTGTTAAACTCTACCTCAAAACAGCAAAAACTCAAATGTTGTGTCTTATTTAACAAAAAAAAAAAAAAAAAAAAAAAAAGCAGAAATCACAATTTTTAAACACAACAAAAGAATACTGGTGGAAAAAAAAAAGTTCTTTTTTCTTTCAGCAAAAACTCTCACTGACAAATTGAGTTACACTAGCTTCTGGTTCAGCTTGGTATATCAGCTTCAGGTTGGAGTATCAGCTTCAAGTTTTCTTGATTTCTATGCTTCCTGACTTACTTCCCTCAGGCTATTCAGGTTGGATGGATCCAGTAGACTAAATATAAAAATTACAGTACAAAATCTATCACAAATTAGCCTTAAAAAGTAGTTCAAAGAACTATAACAAACCACAAGGAAGGGCTTTTAGCCTCCTGAAAGGAAATAAGAAAATGCTTTTTGAAACAATAGTTCAGTGGCTCAAAAATAATTGAGCATCTTAAAGTAAGAGGGCTGCTATATTTGTGGCAGCTGAAAGCATCAGCTGGATTACTTTTAGACATGTTATTACCATGTTGCAAAAGTGAAACTGACTGTCAACAATATTTAATATTTTGCTTAAGAAACCAATAAAATCTTAAACTTTTTTCCTTCTTTTTTGTTTTGCATGTGATAAGTAGTATGAGCAAAAGCAAATTAAAAAGGGAAAAAAAATAGAAACAAAACAAAAAAAAAAAAAAGGAGGCTTATTAAAGGAAAAGTCCCCAATCTTTTTTTAATCTAATGCACTACTTGAATCATCCACACTCTAATGAGTTCAGCTATATCTAACAAAATCCAACTTCTATTTAATTGTAAATACTTTTTCTTGAAAAAAAGAACTTGGCTTTCTACACAGAAAGTAAAACTGTCCAGTTAGTGTAACTATTTTACAGACCAGCAATGACTGTGTTTTCTAGAATTTATTACCTGGGATATTTACTCTCTGATCCTGTATTGAACAGCATCTCTGTTAGTATCAGCAAGCTGTATAACTAAAAGCAATTTTGCCAAGCAGTAAAGGGTCCAAAAAGACAGTACTAAAACTCCTGGATAGCACCAACATGGATAGCACCAACATAAATAGCACCTTGCTAAGCACAAGAGTTCTTCCCATTGCTCTGTAGTCTGAAAGGGAATCCATAATTTTGCCTATTATCTCTGCAAATGCTGCAAAAGAGAATCCTACCAATAAAGACAGAGACAGTTCCTAAGAACAAAGGCAAGTTTTCATATTTTCAGATAGAAAAAAAGTTATTCTAGACTGACAGAAACTTTTAGACCTTTAAGATCATCAAGTCCACCATGTCCCTACAAACCACAGCTACAATGTATGTATTTCCCAGAACACTTCATACTGAGCCACATGATGACCTGCCTAAGTGTAACAGAGCATGAACTCTAGAGCTACGATTTCTTGTTTGTGGCTAAGCCTGTAGGTTGTACCGAGGCGGCACAACTCCCTTACAAGAGTAAGGGCTAATTTTTCTGCTGGAATCCCAGGAGGTTCAGGATCTTATGTGGCAAAATAGTAATGTGTTTTAGCAGTCACTTTCCACCTGAGGCCATCTGAGCTTTAGAAAGGAGGTGTGTCTTCACTTTATTCTGCTATGAAACAGGTTTAGATATGCTCAGGAACTGCTTAATAGCCTGAACAATTGAGCTCATTACTGATCAAACAGTGGCTCTGACACTTTTAATTAAAAGTATGATGCTGATTGTGATGATAGCAACCCAAAATTTAAAAGCTTTAGTGTCTTCATTGGCTTGAGAAGTTGAATTTGTAAATTAATATATTTCATGGAGACATATACCATAAAAAAGGAGAGGTATACACATATAAAATATGTGTAGTACCAGGGAGGTGGGCCCATTATCAGCTGGAAATTTAGCTCTGATTCCTATATCAAAAAAGCAAGGACTGGAGACGCTGTGACATTTAGTGCATAGACAGAGTCAAGTTACAACAGGCAAGACTCAGTCACTGTAATCCCTCTCTACTAAATGAAAACTATCATGGGTGTCCAAAAATATATATGACAGTGGAAGCCATAAGTTCTTTTTATTTGAGACAATTGCAATCTTACTGACACTCAATGCTCTTATGCACATTGTCATGAAAGGAAAAGAAAAAAAGCAAAAATATTGTGACAATAACTTCTGATGCAAAACCATATCATCAGGACATCCTTAAATATGGAAACCTCTACTAAAATACCAACCTTTAGCACAGTGTAGAACACTGTTTGACTGTCATGATTACAAATTGAAGCAAAATGCTACCATTTAAGCCACAAAAGAGAAGCTGAAAACAAATCATCATAAAAGATGTAATGATAAAAATTGTGAGGAGAAACTTGCACCTACAATCAAAATTAGTAAGTTTTCTGCAGGGTTATTGATTTTAGCTCATTGTTTACAGTAGTAAATAGTCATAAGATAATGGTCTGAAAGAACAAGGATCTAAATATTTAAAAATTGCTTTCAATAGAAACCCTCTTAACACCAGGACCATCTGTTTCTTTTATAGCTACAGTTGAGATTTACTGACGACTTACACTGTTGCAAACCATGGACCACTGCAGGAATACAGATCTACTGAGAACAACACTACAGGGCTTACTTGGTAAATGAAACAGACCTGGAAGTCATTATGGGGAATACTAAAAAACCCCAAGAGGAACCAGATACATCATCACAGGACTCCTACTGCACCAACATCAAAAACATTTACTGGTTTGTCGCATCTTTCAGGGCACACAATGTTTGAATAGCATCCCAACCTTGGGAGTCATTTGAAAACACTGCCTACTTATGGCTTCAGGTTATACTCATGTAGAAGGAGAGATGAGTTCAATTAACTGATTGCATTGAAGGAAAAAAAAAAAAAAAAAAAAGCAAAAAAACCCAACCTACCAAAACCAACAACGGCAAAAAAGAACAAAGTAAACCACATATTAGCTGTATATAACAAGCTAATTTTGTGTAAGGAAATTAGAATCTGTCTTCCATATGAATATTTGTAAGTTCAGGTATGTGAACATTTATTTAGCAACACATGCCAGTCAAATCAAAGCTATAAAGGTCTCTTCTGTTTCAGAGATCATAAAAAATTTTAAAAATTAGCTTTTGAAAATAAATGTAGAGGGTACTTAGTATTAAGGTGTGTGTCTGTATGAAAATTAATGAGAAAGATCTGTTACTATATTCATTGATCTCTATTGCTGCTGCCCTTTGTGGGCTCTAAATTGTTCCCTTTACTGAGAAGGATTTGAGTACATTAAGGTAGAGGTGAATTAGTGGAAGCTGCTGCAGCAATGGAAATTCAAATTTGTAAAATCAAACTGGTAAAATTACTGGCTTCATTTAGCCTGTAATGGTTAAACAGGCAATGGAAGAGAACATCTTACATTGATCAGTTTTACAAGAACATCCAAACAGCAGCAGGTACAGATACTACAAAAACAGCTTTTCAGTTTCTCTCATAGGGACACTACAAAATACACACTCATATTGACTCTTTCAGTTTAAAAGCTTAGTCCAGGTGAAAGAAGAGGAACCTTTCAAATAGCCGAAAAGAATCTGAAGAACTGCCCCCCTGCCCCAGTTTTGACATTTTATCACAGTAGCGTTCATACATCCATTTCAAAGAGGAATCCAGACTAGATTAAATGCTAAAAAAGCAAAGAAATAGCAACAGGGTATTTCAGTAGCATAGATGATGTCTTCATGTGTGCATTGAAACAAACAGACATACAATAAATATTGTTAGGTACTCAACTGAATACCAAAATTATATATATAACCTAGAATAAACTGTATATTGATCATATATTCTTATAACTCCCCACAGGTACTTTTTTATTTTAAAAGGAGCATAACAATCTAATAGTTCTCAGTTGCAAACCACATTTGATTAAAAGCAAAATAAATAAAAGAACATACACTCTTCTTTATTGATGACCTGGAAGAAGGGATCAATTGCACCCTCAGTAAATTTGCAGATGACACGAAATTAAGTGGGAGGGTTGATCTGCTTGAGGGTAGGAAGGCTCTACAGAGGGATTTGGACAGGTTGGAGTGATGGGTTGAGGTCAATGGGATGAGGTTCAACAGGGCCAAGTGCTGGGTCATGCACTTCAGTCACAACAACCGCAGGCAACGCTACAGGCTTGGGGAAGAGTGGTTGGAGAGCTGCCTGGTGGAAAGGGACCTGGGAGTGCTGATGGACAGCCAGCTGAACATGAGCCAGCAGTGTGCCCAGGTGTCCAAGAAGGTCAATGGCATCCTGGCCTGTATCAGAAACCATGTGACCAGCAGGAGTAGGGAGGTGATCATGCCCCTGTACTTGGCACTTGTGAGACCACACCTTGAGTACTGTGTCCAGTTTTGGGCACCATGGTCCAAGAAGCACATTGAGGTAGTGGAGTGGGTCCAGAGAAGGGCAACGAAGCTGGTGAGGGGTCTGGAAAGCATGAAGAGAGGCTGAGGGAACTGGGGTTGTTTAGTCTAGAGAAGAGGAGACTGAGAGGAGACCTTATTGCTTTCTAAAATTACCTAAAAGGAGGTTGTAGTGAGGCTGGTGTTGGTCTGTTCTCCCAAATTACTAATGATAAAATGAGAGGAAATGGCCTCAAGTTGCATCAAGGGGAAGTTTAGATTAGATAGGAAGAAATTATTCACTGAGAGAGTGGTTTGGCACTGGAACAGGCTGCCCAGAGAGGTAGTGGAGTCATCATCCCTGGAGGTGTTTAAAAAATGAGTGGATGTAGCACTTGAGGCTGTGGTCTAGTGGATAGAGAGATGTTAGGATGAAGGTTGGACTTGATGATCCTAGAGGTCCTTTCCAACCCTGATGATTCTATGATTCTGTATCTGTAAATGTATTTCAATGTATCTCTACAAATGGTATTCTGGGCATTTGTACTGCTTATTTTTCTTATGCCCATAATGAGTGCAAATTAAGATTAAATTACTTTCATAGGAATGTAGATAGGAAAAAATCACATCCAGAATCTCCAAAGCTTTGTCATTAAAAACTGCTATACCAATGCAAGTCCTAAGCTATGTTCTGAAAATAAAACAATAAAGATAACTAATACTGCATGGAGGAAGTACACAGAAATTTTCCATTCCTTCCAAATATTTATTTCAGTATTAATTACTTAATCTTCTAAGAAGAAAAAAAACCCAAAAACCAGAAATCAAAAACAAAACAAAACAAACCCCAAACAAAACAACAAAAACACACAAAAAAACCCCACCAACCAAAAGCCCAAACCAAAAAATTAGAGCTTTATTATCCCCTGCAGGAGACAAGTAAAAGTGATGGAAAGAGCTACTGAAGAAGGCTATAGCCTCATCAGTAATACAAGTACCTTTTTTTATGTAATGCCTCCTATGTTCACAGTTCCATAAGTGAGATAGCCTCCTAACTTACACTGTCCGTTTGTCAGATTTGTGAAAAAAATGCATTACTCAGCAGTTACAGAACAAATTTAAATTAAATATGACATAGCTAGGAAATGAGAAAGGGATAAAAGCTGGTTAAAAAAGTCTGATAATGGAGACTCTAGTTCTGATGACTAAGTGATACAAGATCTAAAGCCTTTTCCAGGTTATTGAGAGTTTTATTCTCTTACAGAGAGAGAGAGCGAGAAGGGAGGGCAGGGGGGAAGAAGAATCTGTGGTCTGTAAATGATCAGCACAAAAAATAAATTATGGTCAAGTAACTGAACTTTTCTGATGTGTAAATTGAATCATTCCCACATGCTGGTGTTTTATAATTAAAAGACCCTTTTCACTGTGGGAAATTTTACTGAATTTTGTATTAAAAGAAGAAACAAACCATCAGTCAGGAGGAGGTAGGGGAACTCAAAGAACTCAACCTATTAAACTTGAAGAATGTAGTCGAATTCTGAATGACTTGCTCTAGGTAACTGTAGCTCTTTTAAGGCAGGATACTGTACAAACATTAATGAGCAGAAGACATATCTGATCACATTCTAAAATCTTTTGTATCCATACAGAAGAACACACTTTCCATTTGGTGTCACAAGATACAGAATATGGTTTTAAATGAACCCTTTTTGTGATGTTCACAAGCTTTAAATTACTTGACTTTGGTTATCATTCAGAAAAATCACTGAGCTAAAACCAAAGGAAAAAAAAAAACACAAACAAACCAACAAAATCCAGGTACTTGTTAATTCAGTACACTTGCTATGTAAGTACTGATCAGTCAGATTAAGGTTTGCTCACAGACGGATTGCTGCCAAATACAGACATTTCTGAGTAGTCACCAACAGCTGCCATTTCAGAGCTCTGGTACCTTATATGCTTTCAGCTGAGTTGAGGTCATGGCTACAACTGACATTTGCAAATTATTAACCCAAAGAGGGGCATCATTAAAAAACATCACAATACGGCATACATAGGCAACAGTAGTTTCTTGTGGAAACCTGAATTCTCATAAGAGATTTAATAGTTAATTTTGAGAATCTACTTACTAAATTATGTTCTATTTTTGATACATCTGGTAACAGGGTAGAGAATTTATCATCCTTCTTGAACAAAATATTTACATTTGCTAAAGTTAGCACTACATGAATTTATCCCATTTTATATTTTGGCCTATACTGTTATTTCAACAACAGTAAATTAGATACAGCAGCATAAATATTTGAAAATGAGTCAGTAGAACACTGTATACTGAACACATTCTGGCCTATTGTAATTTTGTAGTTTGCTCTTAGATAATTGTGCATCACTTAAAAAGCAACAATGCAATATATGGGTCCCACCAGAGCTTGAGTCGGTAGGATCTTTCATCTTACCTTCAGCTTTCTATGTGGTGGGTCTCTGATGATCCAGGAATCTGCAATGAGAAAAGATTATGAAGAATTTGGTCAGCAAACACAATAATTAAACATTTAGAAAAATAAATTATTACAAAATACCACACTAAATTTAAAAATCAAAGATTAGGTGATAGTTTGTGGTTTAGGCTCTGTACCATTATTTTCCTATTTGTATTGTGATATACAATGTATTCATAAACTGTATCTTTCCTAAAATCTAAATGAGATGCAGATTATCTGTAATAAAATATTTATTGTAGCTGCTGCTGGATGGACATGTTACTACACTGTAAAATGCAATTTTATTTGTTTGAGCCATATGGAAGTGTTGATTCTATGTTGAATACTAAATGTAAAAAGGGCATTTTGGAGATCCATGTTCATTGTACCTCATTTACTTTCACATTTTATTCCTCCAGGTCATACATGAAAAAGGTTCTTTCCTTTATGCTACTGTGGAAAACCGATCCTGAGAATTTAATACAATTTTTAAGAGAAAAGTCTTCCTAGCTTTAGAACAGATGATATGAATTTTCAATTGCAACCTGGTAATTTTGTTGATGTATGCACCAGCAAATATGTTATAAACCCCTCAGCCATAGCTTTGCAAAACCAATGTATTCAACAGTAATAAACATTAAACATATGGAAAAGATAAGGATTAATTTTTAAAGAAAAAGAAACCTAATGGTACTTAGAATATATACAAAGATCTATTTTCAGACGGTATTTTTCATAAGTATTACAAGCTTACAATGTTCTGAAGTTAACTCCAAAATGATTTTCCATTTTAATAATCATGAATTTGTGATCACTTCACACATAAAGACTGAGTATTAATAAATTAAATAGATACATGGAACAAAGCCCTTACCAACAACAATAGTACCTGAAAATCATGTTTCGTTCTTATCTCTTGCATTTAAATTATGTTCACATTGCACTGTCTGTCAAAAAGGGAAGGAAAAAATGTACAATGTGTCTTGAACAGCAAAACAATTTTTTGTTTCTGGAACGCCCCATGAAACAAGAATCCAAACACAGTACACAATTTTTCTGAGCCTTTAAAAATGCTGTGATTTTGCAAGCGATAATAATAACTCATGATGATGGATCGAATGTGAAAAAAATGTACACTTCCTATATTTGTGTAAATACTTTTTCGTATGACAAAATGTTTTCATTACACTGTGCTTTCAGAATTTTAAAAATGTAGTGTGAAGGAGCATTTCACCAGTAATTTTTTGTAGTTCAAGGAAAACAGGTGAAGTGTAAAAGCTCAACATTTTCTGCTTTTTTTTATTTCCTTTTTAAAAGGCAGATATTGATCTGACTGATCAAAGAATCAGAAGAAGGGGTATCAATATGATCCAAATAATGGTTGTGTATGTGTTTTGGCTAGAATAGAGTGAATTTCCTTCATAGTAGCAAGTGTGGTTCTATGTTTTGGATTTGTCACCACACCAGTGTTGATAACATGGGGATGTCTTAGCTGTCGCTGAGCAGTGCTTACAGAGTCAAGGCCCTTTCTGTTTACACTGCTCAGCCAGTGAGTCAGCTAGGGATGCACAAGAAGTTGAGAAAAAACAGCTGATCTCAGCTGACCAAAGGGATATTCCACACCATGGAAGGTTGTGCTCCCCAATAAAAGCTGGGGCAAGAAGTAGGAAGGAGGGGGTGTTCAGAGTGCAGTGTTCATCTTACCAGATGACCATAAAGCACAATGAAGCCCTGTTTGTTGCCTGGAAATGCCTAAACTTCTACCTACTGGATGGGAAACAGTGAGTTAATTCCTTAATTTGCTTTGCTTGAGCACACCATTTCTGCTCTACCTATGAAACTGTCTTCATCTCAGCCCATGAGTCTTCTCTCTTCTGCCCTATGATTTTCCTTCCTGCCTCACTTGGTGGCAGGAAGCAAGTGGCTGTGTGGGGCTTGGCTGCCTGCCAGGGTTAATCCACAATGAGGCAAGTCATTCTTAATACTGTCTTCAAACTTCTGGCAGGCACAGTTTAAGAAACAAAACAAGCACACTATTTTTAGCTTTTGGGGAAACCAGACTCCATACTACATTAGATCATAACGATCATACTGATTGGCTGTACAGTCTGGAAAAAGTAGGTGAATATTGGATCTGTGCATCCAAGTTTGTGACCTTTTTATACTAAAAGGGGGCCTGTATGAAAGATGGGGACAAAGGGAATGGTTTTAGACTTTAAAAGGGTAGATTTAGACTAGATACAAGGAAGAAATTTTATACAGTGAGGGTTGTGAAACACTGAAACAGGTTGCCCAGGGAAGTGGTAGATGCCCCATCCTGGAAACATGCAAGGGCAGGTTGGACAGGGCTCCGAGCAACCTCATCTAGTAGAATGTGTCCCTGCTCACTGCAGGAGGGTAGTTGGACTAGATGACCTTTAAAGGTCCCTTCCAACTCAAACCACTCTATGATTCTCAGTTCTACCTGAACCTAGTTACTTCCTATAGCATCTGTAGATACCAAACGGGATAATAGAGGTCAGTGCAAACTGTCTCACATGGTACTAAGACACAAAACACATCGTCTTAAGTTTATGCCTTGGACTGTAAATGAAAATGTATTTTTTTAATGTATATGCTGACATATATAAAATTAATACATAATATTATGTTATGCACAGTTACTATAAACATGAAAGAAGCTTAAATATCAAAATAAAATTGTAGCAATATGGGGACAAGGTACTAAAAAAACAAAGGCTCAATATTAAAAATGCTCCATGACCAGTGACCTGTTAGCAAATCATTGATTCACACCATTTGAGAACTTTTGTGCTTGTTATAAGCACAAAACTAAATACAAAATAAATGGACTTGTGCCTAATTTCCCAACTGAGTGTCTTAAGCATTCATATTTATGTCATCAGAATATCTGCAACATAGATCTTCACATAGTCTGCTTCAGGAATTTTGAAACCCAGACAGCAAAAGAACTTGAAGGCAAACCTGAAATCTTAATGTGTAGAGATCTATGGCAATTATCTTTAATTTCATCCTTGTGTTTTCTATATGTGTTATCAGTTGCAGGAATTTAATCTTCCCCCTCTGAAGGGTGGGACAATGAGTTATAAGCAATAACTTCACAAATGTCAAAAATAGATATTTAAATTCAAATAAAAGCAGGAATTCTTATAAATCCGCTCTCTTCAATATGTCCTGTTTCTAGATGTAGGTGCCTCTTTGCTCAATATTTTTCCCTTCCTGATTCCATTTCTTAGGTGCCTAAGTATCCTGATTCACTTAACTCTTATTTCTGAATATATTCCTAGCATTGCACACTTGAAAGTCAAGCTTGGTGACACTGCCAACATATTTAACTCCCTTATGCTCTGATCTTCATTTACTGGAGCATGATCAAAGACTGCTGCCCCCAGAAACCTGGGAAGGAAAACTGAAAATAGCAGCCAGTAATGTCCAACAAATAACAATGGAGGCTCATCCCTGATCAGCTACTGGGGGACTCAGGTGTGGAATTCTTCAGTTGCACTAGAATCATTCTGGTTAATCAGTCTGCTGGTTTTAACAGGAAATGTACTATTCAGCACAGGGGTTGTGATCAGAAATTTTAAAATTCAGAAACTGGACTGTTAATCTCCACTAGCTTAGCTCATGCATAAACCCTCAAACAGACCTGGGACAAGAATTCCAGCATTGTGGAAGGCACTGCTGTGCAAGAAAAGGAAGAGGAAGTAATTGTTATCAGAATGTTTAAACTGCCAATCTTCACAAGAAAATTAAAATTTCATCTAATTGTTCCTAACTAGCTTTTGGAAGAAGACAAGGGAGGTCATGTATGATGACCCTAGTCCAGAAAACAAAGCAGCAATACCATTTGCCTGGCCTCAGCTGCCTCTCCAGGAAGCAGCAGGTGTTCCATAGGTCCTAATCCCTCTGGGACAAGACACATATATTTACACAATGGCATCAGTTTCTAGCAATCCTCCAGAGACAGTGATTTTTGCTTAATCACCCACACAAAGTCAATGGAATACTTCTTATATGTAATGAGATGGAACCTTTCTCCCCATGGAGAAAATGCAAAATAGAAGAGATAGTAAAACATCAGTGCTATTTTATGTAAAAGTGACTCAAAAAAGCTTATAAAATCTTCCTATCGCCTGCCAGATAAAACACCGAAATGATCCAGCACATCCTTAGTCTTTGACTATCAACTTTAAATGTCTATTGACTCGGAACTTGAGTGATTTTACTGCTGTGTTAACATCTATGCCAAACCACATGTTGATTTGACTTGGGAAAGAATATCTTGCACACCAGAAATATAGCTTTTGGTTTCAGGACACTGAACTGGAAGTTCATCTCCTGCTCAGTTGTATGCTGGGATGATAAAAATGGGTAGTGATTTTTTCCATACAAACATTTTCTCTCCACCTTTGTTGGTAAAGGACTCTTGAAAACCCTAAGTAACAACACCCTAAGTAACAACAACTCAAGTGTTTGTATATCAAGAAGGAGCTAGCGTAAGGTAGAGTTGATGTTATCTAACAATTTATGGCACGGAAACTAAGTAGGCAACTACCTTCTCACAGAATGGGACCCTTCACACAGAATTTCAGTAGAAGTTATTTGAAGAGACTGGAGAGGGTTAGACATTTATCATCATCTCAAAGAAGCACCCTGGCTATTATGTGAATAATGCTCTTTAGTAAATTGTATGAGTCATGTCCCTAGACACAGATCACATAGGGCATTTTTATTCACCAGTTTATTGAGCTGAATCATTGGCACAATTGATCCAGTAACAAATGAATTAGAAAGAGCCAAGAGTTGCAGTTCTACGGAGAATAAATAATGTTTGGTTCTCAGCACAAGCCTCATTCAGCATGAAAGAATGAACCTTACAGCCTGTAACAGTAAGCACCAGTCTGCTACCATAATCCCAACCACTTGATGAACCAGAGACCACAGTGCCTGTGCTCAGCCTAGAAGGTCTGGTGTAAACAACTATCTAAAACCAAAAGGCACAGTGAGAACAGATTTCTTGGGTCTAGGTAAATCCAACTGAGTACAATTAATGTAAAAACTAAAATAAAAAAATAAATAATATAGTTATATGTAAAAATATATGCATCCATATATACATAGTT
>JANHGN010004313.1:129322-141962 GCA_024605025.1 Megaceryle maxima | reverse complement strand
GTTGAGTCACCATCCCCCAGTGTGTTTAAAAATCATTTGGATGTGGTGCTCGGGGCCATGGTTTAGCTGGGGGCTGTTAGAGTTAGGGTGGTGGGGTTAGGTTGAGGTTGGACTTGGTGATCTTGAAGGTCTTTTCCCACCTGAGCAATTCTGTCATTTCTAGGAGGAATAGAAAGCTGGATGGACATAGTAAATAGAGAAGATCCATTCACTGCAACAGCGGGAAGCACTGGACTAAGTCTTGCAAAAACCAGGCAAGGTCTGGTTGCAGGTCTGAGGTACAGCTGGTAAAGCTGGAAATATCTCCATAAAAGCCCGGTGGCCTGGCTATTGTGCCATGTATAAGTGGACCCCATGTTCCTCCATGAGATTCCCATGTACCTTTGGTGTCCTGCCTGGTCTGGAGAGAGATGGGGGAGATGCGTTCCAGTTGATAACCAGTTCCTCTCAGGCCCGAGGTGGGTGAATTCATAGTGCTGAGAGACATTCTAAGGTGGAATCTTCAATCAGTTATAAATCATTTATGCTTTCTCAGCCCTGCACTTCCCAGACTTCAATGATTTCATCGTTCCAGCTGAACAGGAGTTTTACTTTGTTACATTCAGGGAGTGCCACTGATAGCAGCAGTCTTTTATCCCGTCCTTCTCATTTTCTGCTGTGCACATAATGAATGATTAATCTCGGTGTGTTGCAAAGGGGGCAGCTACCTGTTTCTTTTGCCTGTAATAAAATGTATGCCATTTGATCTGATTGTGCAGCATCTCTATTTGGATTTTTTTGCCATTTCATCTGTTCTATATTGTGAAGCTGCTTAAAGAGCTGTGCTGTAGCTCTGGAAAATGTAATTTTCCCTCTATTGTCCCGTGTTATTTTTAATAAACTGACTTCACTTTTTATAGTGCACATCTAATGCTTGTGTGCCTTTACCACACATCCATGCTAAGGCTCAATTTTATTGATTCTAAACATACATTCTGCTAGTTTTCACGCTTATTGTCAAAAATCAAAGCAGCCAGATACATCTCTGGTCTACAAGCCCAGCTTTTCATGGAGATATCACTTTAAAAATCCAATCTCTTCTCTCTGTGGTCTAGAGCAGATCCTCCATGGGTGTAAATTCCTACAGCTCCATGGGACTAATCGAATGGACACCAGCAGGGGCTGTGGTCTTCCAGAGCAGCATATTTTCTGCCGTATCTGTATATTGGAATCATGCAAGTCAAACGGTACTTAAATCACTCAAGAGTGTGGAAACACTGGGCCCACTGATTCCCAGTCCTCTTTCTTGAAGTCATTAATACTATTTTTTTCCTTCCAGTGTTCTTTTTGGGTTGAAATACTGTAAGCACAGGTAGGTGAAAAATGAGTTGCATGGAAACATCTTCATAGGAGGCTCGATTACTGTTATGCCAAGAGCAGCCATCTTAATTTACTAATGTATCATTCACTTCAAAATAACCCTGTAATTTTTATGTTCTAAATTCAATACTCGCTCTTTAATATTGTGCAAACTATATTGCTGGTTCTCAGGACTAAATTTACTGTAATAGCTAGATCCAGTATAGATTTGTTTGGATAGCTTGAAAGTCTAGTGTGCAGCAACTTAATAGGCACATTGTTGACTGACTTACTGCAGTGTGGTTTGTCACAGATTAACTCCTCAGGTAACCGAGGCTCAGACCTTTCCAAGTGGCCCCAAAAAGCCCTGTGACTGTGTAAAAATTCTGCAGCTCACTTGCATCTTCCCGTCCTCAGGAAAGGTTACAAAACAAAAGTGGTCACAGTTTTCTTACTTGTTGACCTGCCTCCTCAGTGGAGAGACTCACTAGCCTGTTGTTTTACTTTTCTGGCCTTATTGAAATGTTGTTTCATAAGCTGGTGGTTTTTAAGGCCAGCGAACATGTGGGGAACTTCTTATTAACCCTGGTGTGAACTGTTGTTCATAGCAACTCGCCTGCTGTCTGCGTAACTACCCTTGGCATTAGTGATGCTTTTTTAGAGATGTGCAGCTGATGAAATGCTGAGCTGGCGCACGGGTTTCCATCACTTACCTTCAGATAGTACAGATGACCTCAGAGGTATCTACTCATTTTATGGGCACCCTACCTTTGAAGTCATTAGTGCTTAATTTTCACTGCTGCTTGCACTCAACAATGTTAGTAGTGGCTTCATGAATTACTAATGCGGTGCTTAAAGGTGAAAAGTAAAGACCTCATCAGATTCGGGATATTTGCATATACAGTGCAGATAATTAAGTATCTGAGAGGCAGTGCTTTTTTTTTTTTTTTTTCCCCCCTCTTTTCTGTTAGGGTATTCAATAAGTGAGCCCATTTAATATCTTCTGCTGCTGAGGATTAACCTTTGGTCAGTGGTGTCCGGCCCTGTATGGTATATCATATACTGCCTTGACCCTCATTTGCAAAGCAGCTTCTTGGGTTCTGTCGTGTTTACAGTGGCAAGCTCCAAGAGGTAATTACAGAGCTCCTTTGTTAGAAATGAAGTGCTGCAGATGAAGTCTTTTCTGGTAAACCAGAAATCACACATACGGCTCGGTTTAAGAACTCGGGGAGACCATCTTTGCCTTCTGAAATTCTACTCCATCAAATCAAAAGCAGCTCTTCAAAGCCCTGAAGTGTATACTTAGCATTACACTCCTGAATTCAATAGGACACTTCTGTCTTTACTAAACTGGCATGTCTTTAAACAAAACACTTAAACACATGCTTAATTAGTTACTTAGACAAGAGGTATGGTGTATGTATACCGTTCACCTCTTTAAAGCAGGAAACATGCTTCTAGCTTGAGTAATGGCTTTTTATTTTTTCTTTTTCAACATCATCTCAATTCAGAGTAGATAAAAATGATCTTTAAAGAATGAGTCAAAGGTTTAAATGCTTGTTTTGCCCAATCCCTTTTGAAACCCAGTTCAAACATACCTCTTCTTTGAAAAAAATAATTGTGCCAGAAGCTATGTTCATCAGGAAACTGTTTTTAGTATCACCTGCATAAACCAGATGCTTCAATCAAGGATGATTTTTTTTTTTAAAGAAAGGCTTTAAATTGCCTACTCTGCAGTATCACATGCTTGCCTACAATTTGATGCCTTATCCAATGGAGTGTCACAGGTATTAACAGCTTTTGGAATGTAGAAATGATTAGAAGAGTAAAAATCTCTATACAATTCCATGATTTTCTTTTTACAGAATATTAAAAACCATGGAAAAATGTTGAAATTGTCATTCTGCTGATCATGTTCTAGACATGCTTTCTGCCTTGTGTCGTACAGTGTATTTTTTAAATTAATACTTATTTATTTACACTAGACTAATGAGTTAAACTTTGGGTTGTATATTATTTGGGGGGGGTTGTTTGGTTTTTATTTTGGGGGAGGGTTTGTGTGGGGTTTCATTTTTTGTGTGGGTTTTTTTTTTGTGTGTGTGGTTTTTGTTTTTTCTTTAATTGCTCTTTGTTTATCAAGACAAAGCCAGATAAAGCTGTCAGTGCAAGCTGAGGTGTGTACTGCTTCTCTGACATGCGTGGGCACTCCACAAAGCAGTACTTGAAAGAGGAACTGTGAAGGGACTAAACTCTTGCACATCCAAGCCGCTTGCTTTAGGACCATATTCTTCATCTTTCCAGTGACAAGTGACCTCACCCAAGTGGCATGAAACTTTCAAAAAAAGTCATTCTGTTCTAGGTGTTGCAGTGGGATGTAGACGTGATGGGATTGGAGTGGGCAAAGTGGGATGTCTGTGTAACTAAAGCACTTCTTGCTTTAAGTTGACTTCACACTGTCTGGTTTGGCAGTGCTAGGGTGCAACTCTTTGCAGCTTCATCTGTTGGTGTTCCCTGCTGGCCGTGCCTTGTGTCACAGACCAAGATAGCCCATGCCCTCTGTTACTGGAGCATGGCCACGTAGTGAAACACAGGCCTTTTGGGCATGCAAAAGAAAGGTGAACTAATGCAGCAACTGGAATAATCATATTGAGGGCACTTCTGTTGGTTGTAGAGCCATTAACAATTTCTATGGTACATTAGTGACTGGAGTTGTGATTTGTGAAGGCAAGAGTGGGTGTCATTAACAGAACACTTCAGGAAATTGGTGGAGAGCAGTCTGTTTGGATTGCCAGAGGCCAGCCAGAGGAGTGGAGGTCCTGGACACCGTTTCTCCAGATGCTACCACTCTGCCTGTACTATTGCTGATACTAGCCAGCAGTTTTCAACTGGTGGATATCCAAAAGCTTTCCAGAGGACTGTGGTGACTTTGTGGACGTTGTAGTCACCAGTTATGGTTTCTAATGTTCTGGTGAAAATCACTGTTAGTAACAAGAGCACTGCATCCTGAGTGAAAAAAGAACTGTTCAGAGCTTCTCTGGAAACTGGTCCTGACCTGCATTTATTTGTTACAGATGCTGGAGAGGAATTTGTCATATGCAGGTACACAATCATCTGGCTGGACTTGTTGATACAGAGACTGAATTATGTGGCCCATAACCCATAACAGTGAAGCTCAGACTTGATCACAGAGAAATTTATGGGCATTCATTGCCAGTGTTGAATGGACATCACGTGTCATTTGGAAGTGCTTCAGCCTCTAATTCATCTAGCTATGACTAAACTGTAAGTGAGAGCCATAAGGGGCTTGAATGTCCTTTTATCTAGTTAAAAAGCTAGCCTAGCAATAAAGCCTGCTGCAGATCTGCAAGGGCTGCTTGTGGAGGAACAAATGGAGTGATACCAAGGGTGTAAGCTCCATCAAATTCAGAGGATTCATGTTTCTACACAGTTGCACCTCGTGACTGATAGCTAACAGGCACCAAGGCCCGTTGCTCTTCCGAAGATACGTGGGCATTTTCATTGTTTTGTTGTAGGGCACACAAACAGCAGTGTGCACTCTAGGCAAATGATGCTACTGAAGGAGGTATTTGGCTGGAAATACTCATGTAGTTGTCATTACAGCTTCACAGTTAAGTGAATGCTTAACTATTCATTTTCCTCCTCCCAGTCTACATAGAAGTTCCTAAACTACCCTCTGGTTTGAAGCAGAAGGAATGACGTTTGTCTCCTGTTAACAAGGGGATGTAGGGCTGTGTTTGACAGGGCTTTCTTTTGTGATGCATGGAAATATCAAGGCAATTCAATCCTATGAAAAGATAAGGTTTGGGAATCAGCAGTTGGCTGGGTTTTCCTTTCCTGTTCATATATTCCCCAGGATAGCTCTTAATTGCAGATACAGAGAGAACCTCTTGCCAGTTCTGGAGGAGGCTGCAAGATCTTCCATCACCACTGTACCTGTGCCTTTTCCAGCATCTTTGGCCAGCAAAGCAGTGCCATTATCCTCAGTCATTTGTACAAGGTCACAGGGGGAGGTGAGTGACGGCGCAGCGCTCTCATCTCTCTGCCCTAGCACTGCCTTCAGTTTATTGACATTGAGGGCCCATAGCAAAAGCTTTGGAGCGCTGCTTTGCTGCAGAGGATCTGTCTAGTGTCCAGTGTGCAAGCCACCTACTTGTGCACAATGCCCCAGAACTGAAAATGTGCTTGACTGTAACACGTGGAGGCTGTAGGCCCTGAACTCAATCGACTGTAAACTCCTGTCCAGCGGTGAGCACATCTTCCAGTGTAGCTTTGCAGAGGAGTGAATGGTGGCAAAAGCTGCCAGGTTCTGGAAGTTTAAATATCAGGAGGAATAAATAGTTTTCTTGCTTGTAGATGTGGCTGTGTTGTGGCATCAGGGAGTGCGTTGAGAAGTTATGCTCAGCAAGCTGCTCAGCTCCTACGTGTGCTGTTTGATAATGGACACAAAGAATTGGTCTCGGGAGGTTTAAGTCTGTACCTTTAATGGGAAACCCACTTTGACCGTTGTGGAGAGTGCTGGAGGGGGAGGGAGAGGGAAGAGAAAGGAACATCTCAGCTCCAATCTTATTTTTCAAAGGGGCATATCAACACCTATTAAGTTTTTCCATCATACTCAGGTAGATGATCATTATCTACCTTGCAGTAAACATCTGACTTTATCTAGGCAGTTGTGAAATAACTTGATCCTTAAGCAGCGTGATGCATTTTACAGGCATCTATCTGGACACCTGACCTTTACAAAAGCAGCCTGAAAAGTCAAATGTCATCCGCTTGCTCTGCAGCCAGGCTACCTTTCACTTGGTCATTTCCTTCACTGAAATAGTTTGGCAGAAGTCAGGGCTCCTTTGCTCCACCAGATTTACACCAAATCAGACTTTGGCTTTAAACTCTGAAGCTTGTAACAAAAATCTTGCAAATTTACCTTCACCCTCCAAAAAAATAGAAGGATTTCTGTGTCTCACTTCCCGTGTTGGGGATGCTATTCACCAACTTGGGCTAACCCTGAGAATGGATATTCATGGACTCAGATTGGGCTTGGAGACCTGTGTCCAGCCTTTGGAGAGGTACCTACCTACGTGTCAGCAGAACTCTGCAGGGGAAGTGAAGGGAGGAGTAACTGTCCCATCAAACATGTTACTTTTTTTTTCTGAGCCTTATCTAAACAGGTTCAGCCTAGTCAAAATTTTATAACCTTTCAAAACCTTACGAGCCAGCCATAAAGCAAGAGCTCCCCTTGTTTAACAGCCAGCAAATCAAGGTGGGAAGCTAAGAACATGCAGTAGCAAGAGAGATGAGAACTGTGCCTCTTCTGCTGCATTTATCTTTAATAGGAGGATGCCAAAGAGCTTCAGCTTTGTTATCTTTCAGAAAGATTTACCAGAAAAAGTGGCACTAAGCCTTTAATCCTGTTGTTTTACATATGTAAAAAGGCTAAATTTTGTTTCAATTTTCCCTCAGCCTGATTTGAAAAATTTCTATATTAAAGAGCAGTCTTTCAGTTGCTTTTCAGTTGTCTTTTTGAGGTGCCAAGCAGTACTGGTTACATCAACAGTGTACATTGATTTTTACTTTTTATCACCTCGTATTTGCCCTCTATGACCAGTTAGAATGATATTTGACATGATTTATTTTGTTTGTGGTGGTTTTCTTTTTTTTTTTCATCTCCAAATCATTGCAGAAATCATCAGAATTACATTGAAACCAGCATCAGAACTTCATTGTGACCAATCTCCTGCAAAATGTACGGGGTGAAACTTGCAGCATTTGCCTGACTTCATTTCCCATGTTGGGGATGTCGTTCACCAACTTGGACCAACTGGCTCCAGGAGCTGAGCCACCAGTGCCCGTGGTAGTGCTTCTAGGATAAGGTGTTTAAGAAGGGGAAAAAGTTGCTGCACAATGGCAACTGCAACCTTCAGGTTCTGTTTATGCCAGTGCTAACTTGATAACCTTTTCCTCTGGCCTGTGGTTGCATGGTAGATGATGTTTTGCAAGCTCTGTGTTTTGGAGGTGAGGCACAACCCCTTAAGCGGCTTGTCTAACCCTTTGGAGCTGGTGCAGGACTATGGTCGGGCAAGGACGGTTGACTGGAGGATGGAACTGGGCTGTAGTGTTGTAGTGCTCCTTTGCCGTACACTGGGACCAGTCACTGGAGACAGAAAGGGAAGAGTTGTGCTATATCTTGTCATTCTTTCTTATCTCAGCTTTTACAGCGGTGTGCCATGGTCTTGGGTGGTGCATATCACCATGGTCTATTGATTCTAATCAGGTGATGGTCACTTACATTCCCCAGATCCCAACAGGATGAAACTTGAGTCTTCAAGCCAGTCCTCCAAGTCTGTCACCAGCTTCTGAGATCTGTTAAAACTCAGCCATTTCCATTCCTGGCCAGAGCTGCTATTTCTGGCACAAGCGTGTCAATATGCTTTCTATTCTCTGACAGCATGCCTGTCCTCTTCTCTCTGAAACATGGTTTGCCTGCGAGGATTAACAAAATTGGTCATAGCCAGGCTACAGCAGTTCATGTGAAGTGTGGTCTCCTACCCAGAAGCCACAGCAGTGCTACCCACTACACAAGTTAGACACCTGAGAAGATTTAGATTTTAATTTCAATTTGCTTTTCTTTACTGGAGAGGAAAAAAAAAAAAAAAACAACAAGGAGACAACCCACAATGCAAAACCCAAATTAATTGGTCCGGCATTGCACAGAGAGAATGATTAATCTCCTGCATACAAGAGCATCTGTCTGCTACTCCTGCTTGAATTCCTCAAAAGACTAAGAGTGTTTCTAATGGTCATTTAAATAATAAATGCCACCACACTCATTAGGGGTGTATCAGTCCTTCTTTTTCTTCTCTGGTGCTTGTTGTATTCTATTAATATTTATTGAATTCAAGGAAATTCATCCTGAGCTAGTGGTCCACATTTCTTTTCAAGGTCACCAAATATAAATATTTTATTTATCTAATTTAGAAAAATGACATGAAATGCAATGCAGCAAACACGACAAGAGTATGAATTAGTGAAAAGCTTCCCTCGGGAAATGTAACCAGGTACCAGTAATGGATAATTATACATCCAATAGCTTTTCTCCTAGCAGGTAATAAAGATACATAATGACAGTACAAACCCTCACCTGAAAGCATGCGTACGGCAAGAGCACCGAGTACCAAAATAGACTGTTCACTGTGAGGGCAGGGGAAGCATCCAAATCTCTTTCTCCTAGTCGGGCCCTAAGCAGACTTATTAGAGCTTCAGCTCTGGAATTTACCACGGCTATGCACATAGGCTGTATGGCAGATTTTCAGTAGCCCTTTGGGAATGAATATGCCAAAATCCATTAGATGCTTGATGATGTGTCTTACACGGCTCAGAGGTGCTGGCTGAAAAACACGCCCGTAGCAATCGTATGAGTGGCCAGAACAGCTCATCTCGGGTACTGCACGGTCTTTTCTTACCCCTGGCAGTCTGCTTTTTCCCTTCAAAGGGCTGCATTACCTACTTGCTGTGCCTGTGTAGGTCCTGTTTCCTGCCCACCAGTTATGAGCTGAAGGGAAGGTCACCATGAGAACCATTTTTCACCATGGTAACATTTAGTCATAGGAATAATCTCCCAAGGGAAGCGGTGGATTCCCCTACACTGGGCAGTTTCAAGACTCGGCTTGACAGGGTGCTGGGCCAGCCCCCTTAAACTATGCATATATACATAGATGTATATAGTTTAAATGAGCTGGCCCAGCTCATTTATATATATATATATGTATAATTTATCTAAAAAGGCTGGACTAGATGATCCTTGAGGTCCCTTCCAACCTGGAACACTGGGCTCTGAATGTTCCTGTAGACTAAGCCTTCCATGCCCTTTTTCTGCTGCATATTCAACTCCTGCACACTTGGACCCTGTTGTCTTTGCACCCTTGGAAGTGTAGAAATTCTTGCTTTTTCATTTTGAACAGGCACCATCTTTTCTTTACATTCATCCTACCATCCCTGAAAAGAAGGTAAGATGACAGGGGCTACATTTTAGAAGTTAATAATTTCATTCTTCTACACACTGACTGTAAGAAAACAATGCTTCTAAAAGGAAAAAGCCAGTAGATTGTGTTTACCTCCTCAAAATGTTCACCAAGGAACAAGTTCCCCCAAATTGAGTTATGAGCTGTCAAGAAACAAAGAAAACAAATGAAGTGGCACTTAATTTAATTGAAAATTGTGCTTGTGGGTTTTTGTGTCTGCATTCAATTTTTAGCCCATTGTAGTCTTTTGCTTTTGCGAAGGTTAAAATTAAAATTAAGTTTTTATTGCTATTGTCTAGAAATATCACAGACAAAGCACCAGCTCTAAAGAAGTGGGTGTTGAATTAACGTGTGTCTTTGTAGCAGTTCTGTTTTTAAATAATACAAGAGTATCTCCAGGAGATGTGACAGGAGGATGGGCTCTACAAAGGAAAGGCGGTAGCTCGGAACTTTGACTGGTGAGTGACCTGTGCTGCTTCCTGACTTTCCAGGGAAGCATCCCTATGGCCTGTTGTATTGACTTTGTGTGGCAAGATTTTGGTAGCGGTGAAGCTACAGGGGTGGCTTCTGTAAGAAGTTATTGGGACCTTCTCCTCTGTCCAACACAGCCGGTGCCAGCTGTCTCCAGGAGCTGAGCCACCAGTGCCTGTGGTAGTGCCTCTAGGATAAGGTGTTTAAGAAGGGGAAGAAGTTGCTGCACAATGGCAACTGCAACCAAAGAGTGAGAATATGTGAGAGAAACAACTCTGCAGACATCGCAGTCAGTGAGGAAGGAAGGGGAGGAGAGGCTCCAGGTGTCACAGCAGAGATTCCCCTGCAGCCCATGGTGAAGACTATGGTGAGGCAGGCTGTCCTCCTGCAGCCCAGGGAGGTTAAGGGTGGAGCGGGTATCCTCCTGCAGCCCAGGGAGGTTAAGGGTGGAGCAGATAGCCACCTGCAGCCCATGAGGACCCCACGCTGGAGCAGGTGGATGCCCAGAGGATGCTGTGACCCCATGGGAGAACCTGTGCTGGAGCAGGCTCCTGGAAGAACCTGTGGACCCCTAGGAGACTATGCTGGAGTGGGTTTGCTGGCAGGACTGTGGCCCCATGGAAGACGCATGCTGCAGTGGTCTGTTCCTGAAGGGCTGCACCCTGTGGAAGGGATCCACACTGCATCAGTTTGTAAAGAACTGTAGCCTATGGGAAGGACTCATGTTGGAGAAGCGCATGGAGGACTGTCTCTCATGGGAGGGCTCCCACACTGGAGCAGGGCAAGAGTGTGAGAGGTCCTCCCCCTGGGACAGAAGAAGCAGCAGAGGCATGTAATAAACTGACTGTAACCCCAGTTCCCTGTCCCCCTGTGTCACTGGAGGAAGGAGGTAGAGAAACTCAGGACTAAAGTTGAGCCTGAGAAGAAGCAGAGGGTAGGGGGAAGGTGTTTTTAAGGTTTGGTTTTATTTCTCATTATCCTACTCTGATTGGTAATAAATTAACCTTTTTTTCCCCAAGTCGTCTGTTTTGCCCATGACAGTAATTGGTAAATGATCTCTCCTTGTCCTTATCTCAACCTGTGAGCCTTTCATTATCTTTTCTCTCCCCTGTCCAGCTGAGGAAGGAGAATGATAGAGCAGCTTTGGTATGCACCTGATGTCCAGCCGAGGTCAATCCACCATACCTATTCTGACCTATAGAACTGGAGCTTCTACAGCCCGGTCTCACTGTTGACATTACTGGTATCAAGCTCTGATAATACACCACTAATTGGCAGCTCATTGATATTCTCAGTGACAGGGCCTTGATGAGAACAGGTATGGGGAATAAATCACTGTCACCCTTCTTGCAAACTGTGCTTCACTCTGTAGTGAGCAGGGCTGATCTGCTGAATCCTGGTAGAAATCGTATCAGATGTGGTCCATGAAGTAAAAAAGAGGAGAATAAAGGCCTTTGTATAGACATGGGAGCAAGCAGAGCTCTGATAAATATAGAGCTGAGTTGCTAAAGTGAGTGTTAAAAGCATGGAGGCTCTTATGGCTCTATGCCTGAGTAATGATGATGGACAGGTGGCAACAGGAGCACAAGATGCCAGGAGTGGCAGAGGAAGGATGGAAAACTGAAGTAGCAGGAGAAATGGAACTAAATGGAAGGAGCACATATCTCTGGAGATGCATTTGTAATCAAAACATTAGATCAGTGACTGGCTTTTGTCGTGAATAAAATAGATGCCTACGGACAGGGAACACAGGGCAGAAAGCATAGAAACACCTGCAGAAAGAGAACGGGGGTGACCAGAACAACTCAGTAAGCCCCTGAAATGGGGGGGAAGTGTGACAAGAAGCTGAGCAACCTGTGTGGCAGAGCAGGACCAGTATACATACAGCCGGGCACAGAGAGGAAGAGTAACTGGGGACTATGACCAGAACAAGCCAGGAAGGCAGAGCAGCAGCACCTTGGTGAGTGGGGCTGAGCTGGAGCTGGCTCTGGAGATGGGCCTGTTATTGCAGGAGCTTGAGAGTGTTAGGCTGGAGAGGGAGGAGAGGCTTAACATGGTTGGCAAACAGCCAGAGGAAGGCTGGGAGTTTGTCACATGCTTGAGCAGAGCAAAAATAATCGTGGCACCTTTATTGTTGCTCTTCCCTAGCATTCTATCAGAAATTATGCCTGCTGCATTAATGTGCATACATCCTTGGGTGATACACTACACCCTCCCCTTATTTCATACCAACATGGCAAATATGCAGGGCACAAATATCTTTGGCAGCAAGCTAAACAATTTCTAGTGTGACAAGCTCCGAGGTAAATACTGAACAGTTGCTAATTAAAGTTAAGTGTATAGTCCCTGATTTTTCAATTAACACGCTCAATATATAGTGATGCCTTAATTATTTTTGTGTCTAAATATACTTAAAAGAAATCTGTAAGTCTGGAGGTGAACTTTAGAAGGCAGATGGTTGTCTCTGTCTTCAGTGGTGGAGTGGAGGTAGATTTAACTGAAATTGAAGGGAAGCTCTCCTGGAAATGTATTGTCTGAAAAACTTTGACCTTAGATAACCTTGGCTCTTTGTGTTATCTTCCATTTATCTTCTCTTTTAATTAAGGAACTTATGAAAGTTTCCAAATATCTGCAGGGTGGGGGGCAAGAAGAAGGGGTCAGTCTCTTGTCAGTGGTGGCCTGGGGTAGGATGAGTGGCAATGGGCACAAACTGGAACATGGGAAGTTCCACCTCAACAGGAGGAGAAACTTCTTCCCTGTGAGAGTGACAGAGCCTGGAAGAGGCTGCCCAGGGA
>JANHGN010004313.1:92602-106403 GCA_024605025.1 Megaceryle maxima | reverse complement strand
GGAGGCTGGGTTCTTAGGGATATCTCAAGGAGTGATTGGAGGCTGGGTTCTTAGGGATATCTCAAGGAGTGATTGGAGGCTGGGTTCTTAGGGATATCTCAAGGAGTGATTGGAAGCTGGGTTTTTGGAAGGGAACACTAGCATTTTTGCCTTTTTTTCCACTAGAGGGTAGAATCTCCTGTGGTTTGCAGCAGTCACGGGACTGCCGTCTCACAAATCCTCTAGGTATCTCCACATTTGGAAGCTAAATAATCTTGCACTGTTTTCACCTGCTGGATTTGATACTGGGAGTTTGAATGGCAACCGAGTTGCGACTTCACTGAGGGGGACTGTAGCTGCTGTGTGATAATCAAATTTGGTTTGCTTGACACATAATGGGATTATTGATTAGACACCCGCAGCTTGCCATTTCGAATCACATCTCCTCTTCATTTCCAAGAGATGATTGACGTAGCCTAACATGCTCAGCATCATTAAATGGAAACAGTTATTTACAGTGTTGCAGCAGAATTTATCACTAATTCTCAGATCTGACAGAAAAACATCACTTTGTGTGCAAGGCATTTTTATCTCGCCATTAAAAAGTATATCAAAAGCTTTAGATAAGAACCCAAGCTGCAATTCCTTCCTAGTCTATATCTAGATAATCTCATCTACAAAACTGAAGCAGAGAGTGGCAGGACATGTGTTAAACACAATTCCTGATCCTCCAGTAACTTCTGGTGTATTGTGGCTGCTCCAGATGTGGATCTGAAATCAGGAGACCGTGCTTATGCTGAATGGCATCCCTGTGAAGTTCTCTTAGGTTTTGCTTTCCCCCTACACCATTGGATACCAGCAGCACCAGCAGCCATGGGCAGATTTTAGTGGCCAGATAATGTGTGCTATGTGAATCTTCATTTAGGAGTTCATAAGGCATTGCTCCCATTTGAACAAGGTGATATTTACCAGGAACAGGTTTAATGTGCTTTTATGACCTCCTCCTTTTCTTGAAGAAAAAGGTGCACAGCACCCAAAATTGTCAGGGAGAGGCTGTGAAGGGGCACTGTGCTCTTGCTATTGGACCAACGTTGTTGGATTTTTATTTTTTTTTTAAATCCTGAATCTCAAGCATTTTCCCTTCAAAATCTCCCTCTAATAATTTGAAAGAGCTGAACTGAAATCCTGCTGGACACAATGATTTTACTTTATAGTAGCCATACATAAAATGTCATTGTTCAGCCAGTTCTCTTGCAGATGATGCTCATGCCATATTTTGCCAATGGAGCTAAATAGCCTTTCTAGGTAAAGATGTAATTGTGGGGTTTCTTTGTGAATTGCCTCCTTGACTTTGTGACAGTCCTTCCATGTATGTGAGACATCACCAGCCCGACACCTGCACTTGTCTGGAACACCTCTGTCATACAGAGTCCTCTTCTGGGCTTCATACTTACAGAATGTTGTGAGGTGGGAGGATGTTTAAAGAAAACATACATAGTTAAATGGCCTGGAAAAAAAAAGCATTATACAGCGAGACTCCAGGAGCTCTCTGTATTTGTCTCATCAAAGCAAAGATAAATGAGCAACTTCCTCATAGGGTGTAATTACCTCTAAGGGGAACAAAAACATAGATAATTGACAGCTTTGAGTTTGACCCTAGGAAATAGCAAAAGCCAGTAGCTGGAAATGTAAATTTAGAGTGGAAATCAGATATACAAGTTTAACCCTGTGGTTAACGTGGAGTAATGAAGTTGAAGTTGTGTGATCCACACAACTACTGGAGTATTAAAGTTGAGTGATCCAAACAAGTTGTTGTTGTTGTTGTTGTGTATGCTAAGCAGGATACACCTTTCCTCTGAGAACAGGCTGAGGGAGTTGGGTCTGTTCAGCCTGGAGAAGGCTCCAGGGAGACCTTATAGGGGCCTTTTCATACCTGAAGGGGACATGTGGTGATAGGACAAGGGGCAATGGTTTTAAACTCAGGCAGGGTAGATTCAGATTGGACGTTAGGAAGAAGTTCCTTTCTACGAGGGTGGTGAGACACTGGAATGAGTTGCTCAGATAAGTTGTGGACACCTCACCCCTGGAAGTGTTCAAGACCAGGCTGGATGGGGCTCTGAGCAGCCTGGTCTAGTGGGAGGTGTCCCTGCCCATGGCAGGGGGTTGGGACTAGGTGATCTTTAAGGTCCTTTCCGACTCAAGCCATTCTATGATCAGTGTTTCTAAATTCAAATTCAATTTAAATCTAAACTTATATTCATCTAATCTAAACTTATATTCTTGTATTCGACTAAAAATTTATATTCTCTTAATACAAGTTTAAGTATTTGACCTGTATGCTCTCAAAGAAGGGGCCAAGAGGCTTTAAGAGCTTAGCTGTTGTTTTGTCAAGCAGATGATGCGCAGGTGATAATCCTGCTTGCAAGGCATCCTCCCTCTTTAAGCTTCTCAAAGGGGTGAGGGCCGCACTTTCAAAACCATGGTGTCAACTGTGGGACTTCAGATTCTGAAATACAGAGGCCATGAAAGTGAAGAGCAAATTCATTTCTCTCTCTTTCCATCCCTTAGCACGGTAATGGGTCTAGAGCAAACCAGCCCCCGAGTTCCTGTCTCTTTTCCTGGCTGGTTTTCTGTCATGCCTGGAACCCCCACAGCTGTCTTTCCATTATGGCTGAGATTTAGGCTGCCTACAAATCCCACCTGCCCAAGCAGAATGCAACATGAAGGCTAAACCCAGTCCTTCAGCACATCTGCAGACCCCCTGAGCAATGGATATCTCACTCGGCGTACTTCATGAGCTCAGTTGCAATGATTTCCTACAGGGTGAGGTACTTCCACATTTCTTTTGCTGTACAGCAACTGAAAGGGACTGGCAGGCATTCTTCTCCTTGGTTCACTTTCCTTTGCCCTACATGTCTGGGGATTTTCTTTTGGATGAAAAGGGGTCCTTTCTGCCTTTGGTCTGCATTTATCAGCAGCCACATGTAAGGTTCAGCTAAATTTGTATTTTGCATTTGTTCCCAAACTGTAGCTTCACTTACCTTTTAATAAACCAAAGCTTTTCTTTATTGAACAGGCTTCCTACCTTCAGTGTAGAGTAAACCCACAGTGGGGCCATGGATATGCAGTGGAATCCAGGTGTTCTCTTGGCTAAGCAACACAAATATCTCCTTTAGGTTGTCCTGTTCTTCTGATGCTACCTTAGGATCCAAGTCAAATGAGAATCAGAACCAAGGCAGATGGGCTTTCACTCACGGTGCTCACTTGGTAATTATCCCTTCTTTGTGAATCCAAAAACTCCACAGGATGATGACAATATCCTACCAATATTTATGTTAACTGTCAATTTTTAATCCCTTTGCATCCCTTTTTTAGCTAATACAGAGTATGAGAAAATCTCCTGTACATACCTCAGGCTCAATTCTAAATCTTCTGTACTAAGAAACACCTGCATAATTTGTGGCAAACTCTGAACATTGTGTGACAAAGATGAAGTAGTGATTTTTGTTTAGAACAGAAATTCCCACCTCACCTGAAGTGTGATATGAGTTAAAGGGAAAGCTCTGAAATTTCTGTGTTACTGAAGTCAAACCCTCGGTTTAGTTTTAGGGAAACAGGGAAGATTTCAATCCTCTGAACAACAAATAATTTGGAACCATTTTCTTCTCTTCTTATATAGATGAGCTTGTTCTATCAACTGATTTTAAATGTTTACCTGATTCCCTCAAGGAAAAAAAAAAAAACATAGTATCTTGAAATTTCCACTTATGTTTTAAAAGCAGCGGAGAAAAGCATTTTGAAAACAATTTGAGACGATTGAAATCGCCAATTTCACAGCCTTTTAGTTTCTGAAAATAATGAGAGAAAAATGTCCAGTTTGGCGTAATGGGAGGTATGGGAAGGATCAAGGGAGAGGTTTGCTACAGTTCCAGTGATATGTTCATTCCGGTATCAAGTGGCCTTACCTGTGGTTTTGGTAAGAGAGAAGTTTTATCTCTGTCATATTTGACACAGGGTGGACCTTATTTTCTTTTTGCTAGGGCAGTGCAGTTGTACTGTGGGGTGTCTGCTCTGAGGACAACAGATGGATCTGCAGTTGACTCCATGCCCCAGCCTTCTTCCTCGCCCTTTTAGTGGCCTCCAACAGGGCCAATTGCCCCAGGCCTGCTGTATTTCTAGGTGTAATGTTCACTCGACTGTGTCCTGTGCTGCCACGTAGCCAGAGCCTTTCTTCATGCTGCACAACTGGAGTGCAGAACGGAGTCTGCTGGAAAATCAATGTCTGTATGTCAAATTAAGTTTGTTTTCATCCCCACGTGTGTCACTTTATTATCTACAGAGAGTTTTGTCTGCTATTGTATTGGCCAGTCACTGTATCTTAGGTGCTTTTTCTCTGCAGTTTCTGAGGCAGTCCTCACCTCTTACACTGTCTTGAGTAACTTGGTATCATCATTGGAGACAAAAGGAGTTGCTCCTACATGAGAAAGAACTTGGCCCAGTGTCATTACAATGAGAATAAACTAAGAGGATAAAAAAAACCAGAATGCAACAGAGTTGAACTGGCCCCAAGGGCCCAGGCTGGGATCAGTTTGACAGCAAGCCTTCCTCTGGGAAGGCTGCTCTCAGGCTGGACCTTACGCGACTTCCCAGCCAAACAGGGGACTTCTCTTCAGTGATCTGCAGGGAGGATTCAAAAAGTGATTTGTGATACATCACCATCCCTTGGCTTCCTGGACCAGTCCCTTCTCATCCCTTTCTTCTTATCCTCAGAAACAAGGTCGGTGCATGTTGTACAAAGTGCAAGATGCCCTTTTGAATGACTTCTGAATGATTTAGGTTAAACCCAAATGCCATCCCAGCCAGCCTGCTCTCGCTGTGTGGCTTTTGCAATTGCTCCCAGCAGGGAATCATAAAATGTGAGGACAGGGTGTGCTCATCAATTCCTGTATATTTAGAGAGAGCTCTCCCAGCTTTTTTCATAACATTTTAGTTACAGTAAATAACATGCAGGCCAAGGTGTCGTGGTTTAACCCCAGCCAGCAACTAAGAACCACAAATGCTGCTCGTTCCCCCCTGGTGTGATGGGGGAGAGAATCAATCAGTAGAGTAAAAGGGAATTAACTTGTGAATTAAGATAAATACAGTTTAATAGGTAAAGCAAAAACCATGTGCACGACCAAAGCAAAACAAGGAAATCATTCACTGCTTCCCATTAGCAGGCGTGTTCAGCCACCTCCAGGAAAGCAGGGCTCCATCGCGTGTAATAGTTACTTGGGAAGACAAAACACCACCACTCTAAACATCTCCCTCTTCCTCCTTCTTCCCTCAGCTTTATATGCTGAGCATGACATCATATGGTGTGGAATATCCCTTTGGACAGTTGGGGTCAGCTGTCCCAGATGTGTCGCCTCCCAGCTTCTTGTGCACCCCCAACCTACTTGCTGGTGGGGTGATGTGAGGAGCAGAAAAAGCCTTGACTCTTGTGTAGATGCTGCTCAGCAGTAAGGAAACCATGTCTGTGTTATCTTTGTTTTCAGTACAAATCCCAAACATAGCCTGATAGTAGCTACTGTGAAGAAAATTAACCCTACCTCAGCCAAAACCACCACTCAAAGCTGAGTATTGTTTAGTATTTTAGACTCTCAAGCTCATTTTGTGAGGATAACAAATATTTTCATGCTGCTGCCAGTCAGAAGTAAAGGTTTCCTTTCGTTTATGGAGAGGTTTGATGGGGATTTTTTGCTTTTCCTTTAGCTTTCTTAACATGTAGGCTTCTGACCTTGATCTTGTTGGCCTCCTTCGTTTTCAGAGGGCTGTAAAACAGCTGTAACATGCAAAAAAAAAAAAAAAACCTGCAAGAAATCTGACTGCCTTCCCAGCCAGTCTAGGCACTGGGAGCCTCTGGGTGAGACCTGCACTGGGAAGGGTGGTGTTCTGTCGTGCCCAAGTGCACCTTGTCAGGGCCACAGACACTTGGTCATTTGGCTCCATCTTCTGGGAGAAGGCAGAAGGAACAGAAGCCACTTGAACTGATAATTTTGCAAGTCCTGTCACACATCGTTTATTGGTCCTTTATTACTCTTCATTAATGCTTCCATGCAAACTCGCACTGGATACAAACTCAGTGGGAAACCTCTTGCTTTTCTGGAGGCTTTTTAATGGGAGCAAGAAGTCAGCACAGGAAAAAAAAAAAAAGTGCTGAAAATCAATAGCTTTTTTTGATTTTTAAGGCTAAGAAAGGACAGATAGTGAATGTTTGACTTGCAATTTAACAGTGATATAAAAAAAAAAGCAGAGCTCAGGTAAATGGCTTTTTGATTCCTATGCAGTTTTGCAGAATTAGTTCTGACTTTGGTTCAGGCAGCACGCTCTTTGTTCTCTGTTGCTGGGGCTTTGAGTGAGAAAAGGGGTTATGACATTATTGCCATAGCAACCTTCAAGCGGGTGCTGTAGATGGTCAAAACACAGTATTTGTTTGGGATAGAGGTTTTGACCATCAGACTTTCCACTCACCATCCAGAACCACGTGCAGCTAGCCAGGCTGTAGTCACAATTACTTATTGAGGGGGTTATTTTGACTTTTCTGTTCAGTCTTTTGAGGTTCTCCACTGTTACAAATGAACCTAAATAAATCTCTTTGACCAGGTCTTTTTAAGACTTTCGTCTCTGAAGACTTCTGCTGTGCTCCTGCTGTTGCTTAGCTAGCCTGGCATTAGTCCCTTCCCAGGCTGCAGTGGGATCCAGCACAGCTTCCCCACACTCTGCTCTGGTTCAGGCAAAAGCAGCAGCTGAACCACAGCCACTTGCTGCATCCACTGGCCAGCTGCTTGAGCTGTGCTTGCTCCTGGTTCTTGAGATGTTGCTGAAAGGTGCATGCGGTGTCTGTCAGGTGGTAACTGGCAGGCTGTGGCTTTCCCGGGGGGGTTTTGGGCCCTGGGTGACACCCATGGGTGCAATCTGTGTGCAAGCCAGGAAGTGGTGTCCCAGGAGCGAGCCCAAGGAAGCAGGGAGTTGAGCTTTTGCTGAAGTAGAGGTGACTCTCCAGTGCCTGTAGCTTTCCTAAGTGCATTTAGCAGGGGGGAGCTTGTCAGGGCAGGAGAAGGGAGCTCAGGCCAGCGTTGTCCCCAGACTTGGGGAACACCACAATGTTATTGTTCATGCAAACTGCCGGACTTTACTGGCTTCCCTGTGTCCTTTGGCTTCCCTGGGAGCATAAACGTGACCTAACTAAATTAAACACCAAGTCTGGCAGGGACATGTGCCTGGAGGAGCTGGAAGTGGAGGGGAACTGGTGGCACTTCTCACAGCCTGGAACTAAGACACCACTGGAAGCCAAGGAGAAGGGAGCTCAGGCCAGCATTGTCCCCAGCCTTGCAGAACACAACCAGGCCTTTTAATGAATTTACCAAAATCTGAGCAGTATTTATAACAAAACTTCCACGTGTGTCCTCTCAAATCACATGGGAATGTGCAGAGTAAGGAAACACGAGTTTCATTTGTAAAGCAGCCCACTCTGAGGTGGTGGAGCAGGGCAGGGGTCCTTCTCCTGGCTGTGCACATGCCCAGATAGGTGCCCTGCAGGTGTCTCCAGTTAGTGGGAGGCCAGGCAAAGCTTGTTAGGGGTAACAAGTAATGAGGGGGCTGTGGGGCCCTGCCAGGGCCTGGCACTGGGGAACAGGCTCCATCCCCTCCTTAGGGGCTTACAGCAGGCTGTGTGGGGAGCACAGCCCAACTGCTGCCTCCCTGCAAAAGCAGCCACAGCCAGGTAAGGGAGATGCGCTTTGGAGTTGCTTTTTGTTGTTCTTGTTACTGTTTTACTTTAGTTGCTGTGTGAAGCTTAACTAATATTTGGTTTTTAAGACTGTGTGGATGGTGACTTGTTGCTGGTAATGAGTTTTTTATTAGGAGCCATGGCATAAAAGGGGATTCACAGTTTTTTGGTTGCTTTGTTTTCTGTGGAAGGCAAATTTTGCTTAGAATTTGTGGCTTTGACTTGGAAATGACTTCTTAATATCTAAGGTGAAGCTTGTTAATGATCTGACTCAAACCTGGGGATGGAGCTGGTTGGTCCTGAGTACAGGTATAGCAGCTGCTTTCACCTCAGAGCAGTGATGGCAATGGCAGACCTGGGAAAGAGCCATGCTTTGTGTCCCCAGTACCCAACTGGGCTGGCTATTGGTGCGTCATGGGGAGTTCCTTTCCCAGTAAACTCAGAGAAAAGCAATTAAATCAGACCTCTGATCAAAATTCAGCTATACTTTGTACTTTGCTTCACTTCTGTATAGTTTATGGGGGTGACTCAATGGTTAATGAACTTACTGGCTTGACATAAGTTGCCTGAAATCAGGGTTTATATTCAGGTATACTGTATCTGCTTCACAAGTGTCGTGCTTATAACATTTCCTCCATTTACTGAACCTTTTTCAACACATTTTTAATAGGAGCCCTGGCATAAAAGGGGATTCACCTCTTTGTTTCTTTTCTGAGGAAGGCAAATTTTGCTTAAAATTTGTTGCTTTGATTTGAGAATGATTTCTTAATGTCTAAGATGAAGCTTCTTAATGAAGTAGCGTGCATTTTAGTCGTTAAAACCTGTAAATTTGTAACTTGAGCATGTACTGAGCAACCTTTAACTTAGAATAAGTGCTGCACTATCCTTTGGAGGAAAAGGAGCTGCCTCAAAGAGCGTGGCCATGTAGGTGGAGACTCCTTAGCTCAGTCTTGTATTTTGGACTTCTGGAAGCTGTCTTGCTGGTTTGATTCTTTCTCCTCCTGCCTCAAAGGAAGCCCCCTTTCCTCCAGCCTTTGGGAAGGTAGGAATCTGCTGCTCTTTGAAAGAGGTTTTTTTGCAAGCCTAGTCTTGGAGAAGGCTTTGCAGGTCAGGTCCCTTGAGAACTGGAGCTAGAGGATGGTTTTTTAGAACATGAGGCACTAAGCTGCTAGGGATGTTGGGCCTGTCTGGAGCTAAAGCTTTAGGTACAAGTGAAATTTTGGAATAGGTGCGTTTGCAGATTTCACACTGGTTCTGCTTTAGCCAGCTGCTGATACAGGACTCTGCACTTAGGGGTTTGTAGGTATGCTTTGGGGCTTTCAGATGCCTTGTAACCATCCAAGTCGCTTAGCTGGGCTTGCCTTCTACCATTTGTCCTGAAAGATGATTTGACACTTTGCATACTCTTTTAAGTTTTATTTTAAACAGCCTGAGAGAGCTGACTAAAACTTTTTTTCCTAAGCCTGGAATTTCAGCCTAGAATCATAAAATTGATGAGGATAAAGAGTGAAAGACCTCCCATTCTTGCACCTTTGTGCCTTCCCGATTGCTTGTGCCACAGAAAACCAAGGTGGTTTGTGCTTGTAAATAACAGTATTACCCAGATAGACATAGGGAACTGGAAGTACAGCTGCTGTGCTCCCCTTTGGGTTTCCCCACTCCTCTCAAAATTAACCAAACCTCGATGCTTCTTTGTATTTCTTTCTGCTCTTTATCCTGACTGCTCTTACTGCTGATACCTTGTACGTGTTGTTGAATATTTGGCTTTACCAACCAGAGTGCTAAACTGTGTGGAGCCAGTGCCCTGAAGGTAGCCACACTTACAGGGGTGAGAGAGGCTTGTCAGGGGTGAGGAGAGCACGTATGGGTCCTGCCTGGAGACACCTCAGGTAGCTGGCACCTAAATGTGAGGGACAAAGTCACCTCTTGCCGGCAGAGAGCTGTATGGAGGGGTGTGCTGGGGGATGCACCAAGCCTGGCTCTGTCCCAGAGGAACACCAACCCTTACATAAGAAGGAGACGTACTTGCAACCCCTCTTTGCTGTTCCTTTTTCTGCTCTCCTTTAATTCCTGTGTGAAGCCTGAATAACACTTGGCTGTGAGAACGTGTGAGCAGCGTATCCCTGTTAACGGCGAGCTGGCAGAGGTCTGCTCGTAGCCGACTGGCCGCTTGCTGTGGGGAAGTGGATTTGTCACGGGGCACTGGCTGAAGGTGCAACAACTGTCTGCTGGCCCGCTGCATCCTTTGACAATTTTCAGCCAATATTCTGAAAACGAAGATGAGCAATGAAAGAACTCTTCCTAAAAAAAAGCCCAGAAATCACCTCTCTCCCCCCCATCCCCCATGCGCTTCTCACTTTAGACAGCTCAAGTGTGCTTTTCTGCAAACATGGTTTTGTTCTCATAAATAACAGTATAAAGCAGAAAGGCTTAGGCAAGCTTAACTACTGCAGAAAGTAACAGCTCTATTTATTTTATATGCATGGACATAAAAGTGTAAATGCAGAAAGGAAAGTGAGCAGTGCTCCTCTAGGTAGGTAGCATGGGAATGAAGCAGTCTACAAACTCTGGCACAGGACATGCTTACCCTGCAGTCCTGTTCTGGAATGTGCCAGGATACAGACAGCAATTTCTGCTGTGTTTTATTGGTGTCTGGCCCACCGGGGGTGTGCCTGGCTGTACAGGTACCATAAGACATGTATTTTGCCCCAAGGTGGATTTATTTCACCTGCTCTCTGCATTGGGGACTTCAGTAAGGCCATTTATGATTCCCTCATCCCTGTGGATACATAAGGGCTTTCCCTCCAAAAGAAGCCAAGGTGTGAGGGACACAGGACACCTGGACTGAAGGTGTGCCCTGAAGACAGGGTACCCCATGTGCCATACGTGCCCGTCATGTAGACAGAGCCAGCTAATGGGCGTCACTTGGTTCCCTGTTATCTGCTGTTGAGTTGTGTTCTCCTTTAATGCTGAAAGACAGATCAGTGTAGAGTTGGGATAGATGAGCCTTGCCTTTCATTCTCATGTACTCCCAGCCTCCAGACAACAGGAAAGAAAGAGAAGACGAATTGGCTGTGACAGGCAAATACCAAACCCTGGCAAGAACTGAAGTGGATGAGACAGTAGCCGAGTTCTCTGCGATTGTTCCCATCGCACTGCGTGGAGACATCAAATCAGACAAAGCTGCCCAGCAGTGAGAGCTTGGCGTGCTTGGTTTGCTTCGGGCAACCTTACGGTAATTGCTGTTAGGTGAGTTTACCTGCAGCGTTTCAAATTCCCAGTTCAAACCCCTTATCAACGTTGCACCTTGTGATGAGATGATAAAAATATTTTGGGTTACTGCAAGCAGTTAAAATAAAGGTAAGGGGTTAGAAAAACAGGTAAAGTTTCCCATCAGACTTAGTAAGTATTTACTTACTCTTCCAGATGGCATCTGGAAGGCACAGAATGTTAATATGATTAATATCTTGAATTGAATAACAAAATAAGCAGGAGCTAGTTTACAGCTGCTTTAATAACTGATTTGTGAAATGTTTGCCAGTTAGTAGCAAATAACTGTTCTAATTGGGACCAAGTTGTTGGTAATGATGGAACTCTTTTTATAAGACCGTTGAAAGAAGTGAGTAGGAACATTTCAGTAGCAGTGTCAGCTGATGAATATTCATGAATTGCCAATTAACTAGTTGTTACCTGATATAAATTATTTACAGCTGGAGCTGCAATATGGTTTTGTCAATAAGAACATCTTTGTGGCAGGTCCGGAAAGATCTGAACAAGCAGCTGCTTTTAATCCCATCAGCTTCAGTGGGACTAATAGCTGAGGCTTCTCGAGTACGGTCCACGTGCTCTCGGGGGTGTTTGTTCATGCAAACTGCAGGACTTTACCGGCTTTGTTGAGTCCTTCAGCTTCCCTGGGAGCACAGACATGACCTAACTAAATTAAACACCAAGTCTGGCACGGACATGTGCCTGGAGGAGCTGGAAGTGGAAGGGAACTGGTGGCACTTCCCTGGGATGTGGTTTCTAGCAGCCTGGAACTAAGAGGCTGTTGGAAGCCGAGGTGAAATTCTCATCTCATGGTTTTTAATGCCTTGGTCTTCTATGAAACTGTTTAATTGCTCTTTGAACCTGTGTAAAATTTTGATATTCACGTAATCCTGTAATAACAGCCTTTACATTTTGTGACTATACAGCGCATGGAAAATTGTTGCCTTTCCTTTGGTTTGATCTTAGAGGATCACAGAACTCAACCTGATGATGTGACTCAATGCTTTTTAGGCTTTCTTCTATTTAAAAAAAAAAAAAAAATTCATTTTTAATACCATTTTTTAATTTTAAATCTGCATTGTATCATTCCTCTCTCTTGATTGTTTTCTAGGCTGAAAAGCTATAGGTGATCCAGTTGTTCCTGGTATTGAAGGCACATAGTATCTCTGGTTAGCCTTCTCCTTTCTAGTCCTACCAGTGTATTTTTGGAGACCTGGGAAGAGGCCAAACCTGCAGACGGTATAAGAAAGTCAGGGTCACTTTGGATTTATAAAGACATTCTGTGTTTTGTTCTCTGCCTTTTCTCATCTAGCAATTTTTAGCATTTGGGCTGCCTCTCTGGCCGCCGCTGCTTACTGATGGAGGGTTTTCATAGAACGTTCTCTTTTAATTCTGAAATTACTTTCCTGAGAGTTTGTTCAGACCCTATTGTTGTGAAGATGAAGTTAGGATTGCTTTTTGTTAGGTGCATCACTTTACATTTCTTCTGCCTTAACTTTGTCTGCCATTTTTATTGCCCGTTTACTCAGTATCGTGAAATCTTTCTGCAGTTCTTTGCAGTTAGCTTTTGGCATTTATATTTATGGGTTTTTTTTCTTCCTGAGCAGCTCAGATTTTCACCCTTGTGTTTCCATCTGTTTCTTGGACTGTTTAAAAATGTCCAACAGCCTATCCCTGCATGCTACCCCCTCGCCCCCGGTCCTGGGTCCGATTGAGCGTGCTATCTCATGTTGGCAAGTGACATTTTGGAGTGGCCAGACCGTCTCACAAGGCAGGAGGGATGACCTGTGGTGGTTTGTTCTTCTGGGGATCAGGCTGGTATTGAAGTATGGCTGGATGGTTCCATGCCTCACAGCTGGGATGGTCAAGAAAGAGCAGATGGGTTGCTAGTAGGCCAAGTGTTCTGGTGTGGATTGTCATATCGGGCTGTACACGTGGGGATATTCTCAGATCCCCATCTGGAAGCCTGTGGTGAAATCTGTAATTGTATGTGGTCTTCTCAGCTGGCAGGGAGGCAGCTCTTGCTCCCTCTTGGGGTCTTCTTTGCATCATCTCTAAGCTGGGAAGAAAATGGTGAGAGCCCATCCTTTAAAGGCTCTCCACCTTTGGGTTAAATGAGTGCTACCTAGAAAGTGCTTGTGGAGAGAGTTCACCTGCTGGGAATTTGTTGTTGTGGTTCTCTCAGTACTGTGTACGTGGGGGGAGTGCTGAAAATGGCATAGGCACAGAGACGGGGATTTCTCTGAGAGTGGATGTTGGTTGGCTGTGTCTGCATTGCTCTGCCCCACTGAACTGCCAGCGTGGCTTCCTAGGCCAGATGTTTTACTGGCTAGATTTTCATATTGGTGTGTTAAACAACTGGTTAAAAAATGGCAACAAAAAGACCCCACTAGTGGACTTGTGAGATGGGATTTCTCCCTTGTAAAAGCCACATAGGCTGTTCCTAAATGTACTTAGCTGCATGTTTTTGTCCTCACTGTACAATTTGGGGTGCTGGCTCTTAATTTTCTGGATTCGCTCAAGGTATCTATTTGAAATACTGGAATCATGTCTTTCACTGTCCACCTCTGTTAATAAGCTGTTTTAATCAGTTATACTTCAGGCTTCATCTTGTAGATAAGAAGAGACAACAAGAAAGTCAAGTTAGAGGAAAAAATACTAGGTAATGGTAGCAAGGTGAAACCCAGGAAGTTCCACCTCAGCAGTAAGAGAAACTTCTTCCCTGTGAGAGTGACAGAGCCTGGAAGAGGCTGCCCAGGGAGGTTGTGGAGTCTCCTTCTCTGG